>LPNX010826146.1:143906-224021 GCA_001517045.1 Pseudotsuga menziesii | reverse complement strand
TGAATGCTTGTATGTTTGCATATACTATAATATTTATTTTATTATATGTAATAATTATTAGTATTATATGTATGTGATAGTGTGAAAATACTATATGTATAGAGGTGAATGTATGTAATGAAGTAAGTGTAAATTTGGAAGTGTTTGGAAGTATTTAGAGATGTTTGGAGGTATCTGGGAGTATTTGGAAGTATTAGGAAGTATGGCATGATTAGAAGTGTTATATTGGGTTAAGTAATTATACCATTGTAATTGTATGGATATTATGGTATAACATAATAATTATACAGGTGTATATAATATGGGATATATAAGTTATATGACAAATATGTTGTGTATGTGATTAATAATAATATGATATATGATTGAAGAATTATAATATGTATGTAGAAAAAATGGGTGTATGTATAGAAATAATACATAGTAATAGTAAGTATGGTATATGGTATGAGTGTATGATGGTGTGTTGTATAGCTAGTAATTATTTTATTTTAGAGTGTTAGAAGATTTTGGGTGGTAGGACGTTTGGTTGTTTAATGTGCCTATGTATTTACTTTGATTGATAAGTAGTGCACTATGTGTAAATAATTAGTAACGTAATGTATTATTAATATATGGATATTATATATATCGCCATGTGTTAATAATTATATATAATGATAACTAGTAACTATTCGATATGATTTCTATAGTTGATGTGTGTTGTTTGATATTATTGGTTTCTATTGGATGTTGTTGATTGGCATTGGCTAATTAATGGTTGATACATGTATGACATTGTCATCACTATATGTATGGCTATTACTGGTTTTCCTGTGTTGTTATGGTTGTTGTGTGTATGATTGATATATGTTTGATATATGGTAGAGGTATTATGAATTGA
Organism: Pseudotsuga menziesii; assembly: GCA_001517045.1. Taxonomy (NCBI): domain Eukaryota; kingdom Viridiplantae; phylum Streptophyta; class Pinopsida; order Pinales; family Pinaceae; genus Pseudotsuga; species Pseudotsuga menziesii. The sequence continues at coordinate 223,138 of LPNX010826146.1, read as the reverse complement.
TGTATTAAGGACTGATGTTTGTATGAATATTGTATGCATGAGGGTCGATGTATGACTATTATTGATTGATGTTACTCATAGATACTGGTGTCACGTCCCCATCCCTCAAACCGGCGAAGAGGACGCGACCAACACAGCAAACACAGGCAAACATCCCCATGAATAGAAACAGGGATAAATGCTGAAATTAAAAGCTTAAACCACATTCATAACAGGATGCATAAACATCATATAAGATGCATAATTCCTCAATCATTCAGCGGAAGCAAACATATACATAAACCAGCATTTAGCATGTTCATTTCATTAAACATCAATAGATATAAATTGCAAAGATGAAGTAACCAGCAAACTTATCTTTCAATGAAGAATTCGCCCCGCAACCAGCTACGTCGCTACAACGTTCTACCCAACCATAGGCCAGCGTGCTCATCAATCTTTCAGTAACACTTCCACCCCCGAGCTGGGCATGATTCCTCAAGGAATAAGGGGCAATGCAGGCTTACACATATCCAAGGGACACATTCCTCAGGCCAACACAGCTGGGTTTATCAGGCCATCAACAGATCGGCCAAGCCAGCACCGTCCAAGGGACAACCACTGCATACCCACAGCAAAATGATTCCTTCACAGCCCTGTGAAGAAGGCAAAGACAACCGAGGACAGTCCCAAACCAAAGATGAACAAGGCTCAAGCCCACCAGGTAACCCTGAGTTGTTCTTGGCCCTAAAGTGGCCAAAACAACTCAGCAACAACACCCAAACCAGGGTATATCAGCAGCCCAAACTCACAATGAAGATGATGGTAGCTATACACAGTCCCAAAATAGGGACATCGTTGATGACAGACAACGGCTCACTAAGAATCCATAGCGGCCCAAAACACAGTTGGACACCACAGCCAACAAAACGTGGGGAATATGATAGCGCCCGTCCCACCATGAAATAGCGAAAAATTACACAGTCCGACAATGGAGAGAAAACAGACTCTTGGCATGGGAAGAAGGAAAACGCAACCGCAAACCACAGCAGACAGCATACACGGCCATAATCAACAAGGAGACATATACATACCACCAAAAATGGTGTGGAGCACACAGGCACATAGCCCTGAGCGTGAATGGCTCCTGCACCCGAAAATCCTGGGTGACAACTACAATTTCATCCGCTCCCTGCGTGAGGAAATCAACGCAGAATTCCTGTGCGTGAGGAGAGAGCAAAACGTTTCTCTGCGTGGGGATCCCAGCCTGCGCGTGAGGAGAAACAGCTTCACCTATGCGCGTGAATCAACAGACCAACTGGAGGAACAAACAGACCATCCAGAGGAAGAACGAGCAGACCACCATCGTGAAGGTTAAAGACCAGGCATGAGAGCAATTGACCATAGTCGTGAAGAGGATTGGGAAACGTGGGAGAGAAGAGTGAATGCAGTCGTGGGTGGAGGGGGCGCGTGGGCAAGGGGACGTGACAACTGGTCACTATTAGGTCACTATTAGTTGATGTATAATGGATTTTTGAATGGTCTCTAAAGAAGACTTATGCTCGCCGTTGAGATGAAAAGTAGTATGCTTAACTACTAGTTGTTATGGTCGTTTTTGGTTCTTATTTAGATTGGGACTATTGCATTTAAGTTCTCTTTTCCTATTACATTAAAATCAAAAAGTATTTAGGTGATCTTTGAAATATTTATCCTTGTCATATTCATTAGAAAATCATCTTGTGACATTATTGAAAGGTATCCTTGTAATAACTTGGTGGTATTTCATATATCTTTGTTGAAAAGTAGGTACTAACCATGTGACTGATTAAGTATGATACAAGTACCTTTGTTGAATATGTACTTCATGTATCCTTACATCTTCAATACTAATTGTGTAGGATGTTTTACTAGTATCTTTGTTACGAAACTATCTAGCCGGTCTTGTTGAAAAGAATGTGTGTGTGTGTGTGTGTGTGTGTGTGTGTGTGTGATCTTTGTTGAAAGTATCTTTCTAGGGTATTCATGTGGTACCTTTTTTGAAAGGCATAATTGTAAAATATCATAGTGATAGTCCATGCATCTTATTGGACAAATATCTTGGTGACACTTCATGCATCCTTGTAGGAAAAGAATTTGAGTGATAAATCATGTTAAAATATATTGGTAATTCATCTCATGTGATTGACTGATCTAAACGTATTTTATGTATCTTATTGATAGAGCATATGCATGATGCATTTCATGTATGTAGGTAAATTAGATGCATTTCATGTGATTGATTGACTGGAATGCATTTCATGAAGAAAGAGTATACACTTGATGCACTTCACGAGATTGATTGATATACCTGATGCATTTCATATGATTGAAATTGAAATTGGCTAGAATTTATTTCAAATAGATGCTTCTCAAGTGTTTTGATTTCATGTACTTTCAATGTATTTCATATATCTAGGGTGAAGTAGGGTGAAATGAAATAGAAAGGAATTAATTTCATGTTATGAATTCATAGAATTTATTTCATGTATTTTTTTGAGATATTTCATGTAATTAATTAGAATTTATTTCCTTGAAATATGTATTTTATGTTAAAAATTATATATATATATATATATATATATATATATATGTATGTATGTATGTATTTATGTATGTATGTATGTTAACCATGTTCTTGTTGCAATGTGAAGAAAGTATCTTTGTAGAAGAATATCTTTATATCTTGTATTACATATTTTTATACTTGATGTCAATAATATGTGTGAATGAAATATGATTTTCATGTGGATGTATCTTTGTTGAAGATTGAAGGCCTCATAATGAGGTTTGAAGGCCTTGTAATGAGGTTGGAATACCCTATAATGGGGATGGAAGATTGACCATTACTTCCTTGATTCCACTCTACTAGTCTCGCTTCTCACACTGGTAGTGGAGACGAACAAGAAAAGTAGGTGGTGGTGTGAAGTATTGTGGTTAGAAATATGTTATATTTCTGAGGCATGTATGGGCATGTCTGTGATATTTTGGAAGATGTTATCTTCTAAGGCATGTATGGGCATGCCTGATTAAGTTTGGAAGATTTTATATTCTGAGGCATGTATGGGCATGCCTGTGAAAGTTAGAAAGATGTTATATTCCTGAGGCATGTATGGGCATGTTTGTTAAAGTTTGGAAGATGATGTCTTCCTAGGCATGTATGGGCATGTCTGCATGATTGAAAAACTAAAGGTTGTGATCCTTCTGAAAGTTGTAAAAGCATGTATGTATTATGCATCAAGTATAATGCATGGTTTAAGAAGGGGAGGGGGGATTTAATACCCCATGTGTTAAGCCTCAGACATATGTAATTTGTAATTGTTTATTATTATGGAACAGGGTACTAGAACAAGGGTCTTTAAGGACCTGGAGATATTATTATTATTTTGTAAATAATTAATTAATAGAAACAACTAGCACATCGTGGGCCACTAAAAGATTATAGGAGGAATAGATCCACAATATGAGGGGGAATGAGGACATTCCTAGAACTTTAGAACTTGTTTGGTTGATATTGGTCCATATTTATGCCTTAGTGGTTGTATTAGTTGATGGTCACCCAAAATTGTAGAATGGATCCAAATTTTGATTATTTTATCCTATGTTGGTATTATTGAGCATAATTCATAATTAGTGGGACTTCCTTAGTGATTGAATGGATCCCACTTGTCAAATGTGTCCCTTTGGTAGTTTTTTAACTCCTTTATGGAGGTTACACCTGGTTTTGTTCCCCCCATTTTCACAATTGTTCCCTCACTGGCTATTTTTATCCTTGACACCTACAAACTTGTGTAAATACTTATGCAAATCCTTGTGTAAATACTTGTGTGAATCCTTGTGTGCTCCTTGTGTAAATCCTTGTGTAACCCCTCCTTTTCTATTTTGGGAAGATGCCTTGCCTTGTGTGACACATCACCTCACTAATTTTAATTCCTCTACATGGATGATGTGTCCACACATGAATTTAAGTTGGGTAGATTGGCTTGGAGATACTCTCCTTGAAATTTGAATTGCTTGGATTGGATTAGAGTTAACCTCTTGTGGTTGAGTTATACCTGTTGGATTCACTCAAGTTGTCTTACCCTAGTTTGATTTGACCCCCTTGAGTTAGATTTGCCTTCTTTGGTATATAAATCCATGTTTGGCCTCCTTGGTTGAGGGATGGTTCTTTTTGGATTGATGTTGGTTATAGTTGTTCATACCTTGATGGAGAGATCTTGGTAAGATTTTGAGCTTGAGAAACCATGTATGCTCTACTATGTGAATGAACTTTGTGCTTGAAACATTATGGTCTTGTATGGTGTTTGTGGTAAGCCTAGAAAAATATAGTGCAGTTCCTCCATGTCCACTACTTGGATTTATCCTAGACCTGCACATAAATCATGATGGTGAATGGCGATATCCCGAGGGCCTAGGTGGTCTGGATTACCATTGCACCTAGTAGTGGGGTGGAAAAGGGAGTATGTGGTGAGGAATAGAGTTTGGATTCTCAAACTGATACTTGAGATATTCTTGAGTGAACATATGTTGTATATATGTGGCCTTATCTCAAAGGTGTCCTAATAAAGTGAGATATGGCTTGACGATGACAAAGGCTAGGTGGAATGTAGTCTGGATGATGCATGTTACACATTAATCAAATAAGTGATATATCTCAAGTTTATTTAATTTATTTGGCTCTAAAATAATTTATTTATGGATTCACATGAAATTTTTGATGAAGCATATGAGATATTTGTGAAAGAAATTTCTCATAGAATTCAATATATATATGCAAGTAACTTTTGTGAAGGAATTAGAAACTAGTTTTTGGGATTTTGTGCACAAATTGTTTGAGGAAATGATTGTTTGGTACCTCTACTACAGAACTGATATGTATTCCCATTTTCATTGTATAATTGGTATTTTTATGGTACATTATCCTCGAAATGGTTTAAGACACTTCTCTTTGATGCTTCTACCTTTTATTTGAAAACTAGTTCTTTGAATGGATTGTTTTGCATAGTTTGGAGACTTGGAACATGAAGTGTTTGTAAAAATTCCTGACTGTTGTTTCATGATTATGTTTGATAGATACACTTTAAATGTGTGTCATAATGTGAGGGGAAATATTCCCGAGAGTGATTTGGAAATGTCTTCCAAAATTCTAGATCAATTTCCAATTTTTAGCTCCTTCAATGGAATTGTTTTTTAGTATATTTGTGACTTTGCATATTTAGTGTTTGAATAAATGTTAAAATGATATATAAATCTATTATGAGTGATAAAAAAAATTATTTATATTTGGAATGGACTTTGACTTATTCTATGAGTTGTGTATTTAATTATTCTAGTGATTCCTAGAATTACTAGTCAATTTGGAAGAGTAGAATCAACTAGTTTTATGAGTTATTTAATGGAATGTATATGGGTGGAAAGATACATCCATATGACTATAAGTGACCCCTTCTATTATTTTCATTAAATACAATATTCATATATATATATATATCTTTATTTTCCATTTGGAAATTAAAAATGGAAACTAGGTACATTACGATGAAAATTGATAACTAGTTATGGATTGAAATATTTGTTTTCATAAAAACGGAATCCTCCATGTGCTTTGTTTCTAACATTTTATTGTGTGGTAGGTGTCTACTAATCAAGTCTTATATTATACTAATGGATGAATTTCATTTTGGTTGAGTTATTTAGACTCAATTCCTTGCAGTGAATGTTAACTAGTTTCATTGGAATTGACGGAAAAGATCACCTTATGTGCAATTGGAATGATCTACAAATAAACCTGTTGATGCCTGGAAAATCGCAGGTAAAAATAGTAGGGATTATCCCCAATAAACGTTCCCAATTAGATCGTTATTGTTTTGTATGGGGAATCTGTCTGGTTCACGGTCCGGCTACCGTAGGTCAAGTAACAATTAAAGTGTTTTACCGGTTACAGCCCGGTCCATCGTGTATGTTTTTTAGTTTTTTAATGTTTTAGGTATGATGTGAAAGTGCCTAACTAAATGCAGATGATAGAGATAACGAGGAGGGTCACAATGTGATGCGTAGGTTCTTACCTCTCTCGCTTCTAAATCAAAAACAACAATAAACTAACTAAGACTCACTAACCTATCCCTAGGGAGAAAAACTATCATTAATGGTGAGTAATGTATCGTATTGCATGCTTAAAGAAAATCATAGATAGCTGTTAATGTTTCTAAACACATGAATATCAATAGAAATATAAACAACAAGATAGCTTATTGTGAATTTAAACATTCATTACTCAATGTGGAAATTTCACAAAATAAATAAGAGCACATTCATAACATGAAAGAATTCAATAGGTTAGAACGATCTCACAGTTTATGGAAACAAGCTGAAAAAAGAAATAGTTCATATCCAACTAGCCCATAGCAAACATTTGAAAATCCACAGAACTTTCTCTAGCAGAAACATATAACTCTTTATTGTAAAATGAATTAGTTCTTCTTACACTACTTTCTCAAGATAGCCTGGAAAAAAGGTCCCTGGATATCTAAAACTTTCCTATACTTATACAAAAAACAAAACTCTTGGGCTGCCCCTCATTGTCTCTTGAGCTTCCCCAAAGGCTTTCATTTCCAAAATTTTGTCATGTAGCTTGTGCACAAAATTAATACAATATATTACATTTTAAATCAATATTTCCAAAACATTTTATGAGGAAGGGCCAGTTTGCTCGCTGGTGAACTTCTTCCATGCATGAGCATCTGCTGCTATGCCTTCAAACCCTAGAGGCTCAAGAAATCAAATGTTAATTTCGTATTTGGCAACTTGGGTCTTTACCCCCTCTATCCTAGCAAGAATTAGGCACAGCTGGTCTTCTAATAAATGTATGCTCACAGCTGCATGTGCCACTGCATTTTTCAATATCCATTCATCTAGGTTCTTGACCTGCTGGATTTCTTGCTCATATTCTTTGTACCTGTCCTATAAATGTTTTAGAAATAATTGATGCTCAAGTAGCACATCCAATCTCTTTTCTGTAGAATTCTGACATCAATTGTATGTGGAGAGCACTCTCCTACAAAATTCAGCACATGTTGTCTTTGTCTTTTTCACTATTTTCTTGAACTCCTCTGCTACATTAATTGTAAATTCCAGTAATTCATATTCCTAATTTAAAGTTTGCTGATATTTTACGACTAGGTCTGCAGGAGATTCCTTATTGGCCTCTACCCAAACCATTATTCCTTTTAGAATCTCCAATATATCTTGAGACCTATCCAGGAAATATGAAGTGGTATCTACAATTTCTTCTAGCCTGGTGTCTATCTGCAAAATTTTGCACCTTTCATCTTCTATTCGTATTTGTATTTGATGGATCCTTTTTCTTTGAGTCAGAACATGCTCTTTCAAAAGTTGGATGTCGGTTTTCTGCTCCATAGCATCCTTAAGTGATGTGGTCAATGAATTTTTTTGCTCTTCTAAGGCTGCTACCTGCATCTGATACTGCTTCTCCTTTTCTTCTGCAATAGCCTTCTCCATTTCCAGCTTAGCAACCCTGCTCTCCAACTTGTTCTTTTCTTCACTTAAATTTCCATATGATAACTGAAGATTATCATTTTCAGTCTCTAACATCTTATGCTCCAGCTGTAGCTTTTGTAATTCAGCTAAGGTAACTTGAGAACTCTTCTCTGTGTTCTCTACAGATATTGCTAGAGCATTCATATCTGCTTGCATAGTTTGGCATTCTGTTCTTGAAGTCTCGACTTCACCTATCATGTCTTCATATTTTCTCTTTAGCTTTTGTCTCTCATCTCTTTCCTTCTTTAAGGTTTCCTTCAGTTGGGCCGCATTCTTCCGTGACTACTCTAGATCAATCATGATCCTGTCCACATTATCTTCAGTTGATAAGGTTAAAGATACCCCAGCTCTTGCTATCAACCGTGGGTCTATGTGTACCATGTACCAATGTCTTGTCTGTCACCATTTTTCCTGGATGTCCCCCAGTATCTACCTTCTTCTCAGTTCTTTTAATGATTCTTTTCTTTTCTTTATCATAAAAAATGGTATTAAAATCAGGAACCTCCTCCCCTTCGATAGGCATGAAAGGGATCAAATTTATTTTTGAAATTGAAGCCTTTCCTAATATGCTGCCAAAAGATACAGCAGGTTCCAAGGGATCAAGATTGGATTGTCCTTGCTCTTGATCTATTTGGTATTGTATTCCGTGTGCATCAACTTTCCCTGTAGGCTGCTGATCCTTTTGGGATTCTGTTAGTCTCAATCCCTCACTTTCTTCTTATTTCTTCTTTATTTCAGCTTCTTCTTGTATTTTCCTCTCTTCTTCTTCCTTCCTAGTTGCTTCTTCAGCAACTCGTTTCTTTTCTTCCTCTTCAATTCTTAACCAATTTTCTTCTTCCTGTGCTAATCTTCTAGTATCTTCTTCTCTTTTCTTGGCCTCTTCTTCTTCTAACTTCTTAACCTTTTCTTAAGTCTTGCCTTTTCCACCCATAGTTGTTATTTTTTGCTTGAATCTTTTCTTGAGGGCTGTTATGTTCTTTGCATTGTGGAATGTCTCCTCATCTTTGTCCCAAAAGTCAGTATACTCAAAATGGATTCCTGCTTCTTTGCAGTAGTCATCTACTTTGTTATGGGAGTCATCTCTATGAAAATTCATTTCTCCAAAGCGAAAATATTATTGCTCTTTAACAAATTATGATGCCTGCTTTACCCTTGAAAACTTATAGCTTCCAAGTAAGAAAGGTACTACAGGGTACGTTGCCTTCTTATGTTCAAACAAAAAATTGCCTACTCCACCAATGTACAGCTGTATGACTGCCTCCTTGTGGAGTACATAATCTGTGGCATACTTCAGGAGTAGAGAAGGAGCTCTGGATCCCCCATACATCCTTACATATAATCCATCCTCCATTAAATAATAATCCCCAAACTCTTGTATGACTTTAAATGCCTCTTCAAACATGCAATTACATTCAGTCAAAAAAAATTAGGGTATATAAAGGCATAATGAAATGCTCACAAATTTCCTTATAATAACCGTGATACTTATGTGCCCACAACAATTTATAGGATGCGTATACTGGGGTTCTATCCTTCTCCCAGTTACATCTCAAAGCAGGAAAATCCTGGGTGCACAATATGCAATCAATTAGGATAGAGCTCATATAAAATTCAGATTTCTTCTAAGATGCTCCTCCTAAGGCTGCTGATATACATGCAGAAAGGTTGTTTGACATTATATTGGCCTAGTTAAAGATGGTTCCTTGTGTAGCCACGAAAAAGATAACTGGTATCCAACCTATCTTGAAACTCTTCCCATGTGCTCTGCCAAAAATCCTGTTGAGCATCAATGCAATAAACCTTTAGGGAGCACAGAGAGTAGAGGTGTCATATTCTCCAGAAGGTCTAGTTCAGAAATTATTTCCTAGTATCATCATTCTCTTTACAGTTTCTACCAGGTCCATAGCTATCTCCTTCAACCAACTTTCTGTCAAATAGACCTGTGGTGTGGGTAGATGATATGCCATGGAGACATATGCAGGGTTATATGCAACATAGCCTTTCCTTGCAGTGTTTTCTAGAATCATTGTCGCCACATCTTCCCTGGGAAGAATCTAGCCTATTACTTCTGAACATGGAAATAATTCAGGCCTCGTAGCTACTTTCATCAAGGCTGACTTCTCAATGTTAGCATAGATCATCAGTTCTTCAAACCCAGCATCAGGTACATTCTGGTTTGAGATCATTCTATAGATTTCTCCACACTTGTAGTCGTGTTCAACTCTAGTAGTGGCTTTGGTATCTTCATAGATGAACTCTACTTTGGTGATTATTTCTACTTCAGGCTCTCCTTCATCCATTTGATCTTTTTTCTTCTGTCTCTTTCACATGTTGTTGTTATAGCAATCAACCTGTCACAGTCAAACAACATATTTTAGGCTAACTAAGCTCTTAGCAATTGCTTATAGCAATACACAAGAGATATACCAATTTATTTACCTCCTCGACATGCATGCTATTTAAAATAGGTTAAACATAGTCTTTATGAATGAAATATTTAACAAGAAAAAACCTCCCAAACTGTTTCGACTGAAAAACCCTTCTTCTCACATAGGTACTTATCAGACTTATTCTAACACTGGATCTCAACACAACCTTCGAACTTAAAAGCTAAACCCTATGCAGCAACCGTCTTCGAGAAAATCCCTAATCAACCGAAAAACCCTCTTGAGTCCCATGGGTAGTGCAGACGACAAAATGCCCGTCAGTAACACACCCTAACAACCCGCGCAAGAAATGCATACGCATCCATAACGCTTCAACAGTGTACAGACTCAGACTCCTCAAAAATGAAAATCAAAACGGGCTAAAATCCCTCCATGTTTGTAATATAAAATAACCACTAAAACCACCACTGGCATGCAAAATCCTACCCCCCTATGCGGTAAAACCTAACCTGTGGAAAACCTAATGGTTCAAATATCAACCAATAACAACCAAAATAACAAAACCATGATTTACCTACCTAGCAGTAGCGATGTAACCGACTGGATCAAACAAAATTCTATGGGTGCAGATCAGAACGAAAGAGGTTTTGACAGCTGCGTGTGCACAACTTCTTTGGACTGATTCCACAGTGTAAACGACAAATCCCAATTTGAATGACAAGTCACAAGTCGAATAAGACATCATAAAACATGGCCTCTGTATATATAATGACCGACAGGAAACTATCGGCAAACAACTATAGAACCATCGAAACAAATAGTCGGAGGATCGCCGCAATGGCAGGTGCGATCAGAACTATGGACCCGGGATACGTTAAGTCAATCGAACCTCGAAACCACTAACCACTATGCTCGGAACCAAAAAATGATCATCCTCCACAATGCCGGCTATGGACTATTCTATCCTCACGGTCCTCACTTTGGGGAACGTGGTATCGGAAATCGGCAGAGCTAGACTCTTTGGCAGAAGGAACATGATGTTTTTGGAACTCCTCGGGACTGGCCTCCCGCAACTTCGGGTGAGATATATACTATCACTTCAGCTTGCTTCGGTCAAACAACCCTACAGCGAAATAAAATATTATCGGATATCGTAAGGTGAAATAAAACAGTTCATCGGACAAATATTACACTAAAAGCTGGAACTTCGGCAAATCAAACCCGAGGATAAAAAGAACTAGCTCTGATGTACCGGCGGGGGAGTCCAAAATCACTTGGCAGGCTTGACAGTTCTGCTTCCGCAACGTCAGAAGGGTAGTCCACTAAGATTTCGATATCAGAAAAGTAGCTGACTAAGCATCCGGTACGGAAAAGTGAAAAAGACCAAGTTTTTTCAAGAAAATTCTGAACTCAGGGCAACCATGGTAATAAAAAAATACTCCTAGGCCAGTTTGAAGAAAAACAAATAAAAAAGGGGGGCACTAAAATTGAAAAATTTTGGGGAAATAGTTGCAACTGCAACAAAACCTTTAATTGGATATAAGTGAACGCTTAAATATGTTGTTAATGTCTGTAGGGTTTCTTTTGGAATTAATGGCATGGTTAAAAATTGATTTTGTGTAAGACTAGTTGCTTATATTGGAAAGTAGTTAACTACTCTTGTGGACTCCCTTTCATAATTACCATGACTAATTATTGTAATTTTGGTAATTAGGCCTTATTTAGATGTAATTAGATTTTTTTTAACCAACCCACTATGATAAATTCCTCTAATTATCCTTAAAAATCTGATGATATGTCCCTAAGACCCTTTGATAGCCTCAGGGGCCATTGCATGGAAAGAGATCTTGCTTACCATAAACCAACTCATAAGGTGTTGAAACAATAAAATAGTTTCTTACACAATTGACCAATGTAAATAATACAAAGGATCCATAAATGGAAATAATCAAATATATAATCGATAAGATAAATATGATAATGTACAATGAGGATGTAGTTGCATATATAGGGCTTATAAGGTGAATATTCACCAAAGGGTTGTGTATCTTAGTTAAATATAATTAAGATATAAACGTGACAAGGCTCACATATGATTTCTTGCTTGTAAAGTCATCTCTCAAACTTTTGTGATAGAACCATGACACTTTGACGAAACGAGAAGATATGAGTTTTGAATTCCCAAGAAAAATTGTTGAATCGTTTGTGAAGTAATCCATCTGAGATCTATCTTTATTGGGGTTGTTTTTTGATCGCTTTGTTTGATGGAACTTCTTGCTTTCTACTTAGTTTGTTGATTTTGTATTCATTCTTTTATGATATCATAACTCCACTGTTTATGTTCATTTTGACCATGTCGTTGGTCAAAATGTTTTTTATAGTTTGGGCGTCGATAAGAAGTTCTTATTGTTTGTTTTCTTGCCATATTAGCTTCTTTTTTAACTATGGTGAGGACTGGATTTGTATTTGCTTATTTTTCCTCAACTTGGTTTTTTGAGTCCGATGGTTTTAATGTCCTCTAAATTTTCTCTAACTTGTTTTCCAATGAATCTTTATCATTCTTAAGGTTCCTAATCATTTCTTCTTGTGATTTATCATCATCTTTAAGCTTTGAATCTAATGTATTATATATTATTTACACTTCTTAAGGTGACCATTATCTTTGATATTTTCTAATAGTTTCTTTTGAAAATCTTGATTCTCCTCAGTTGGATTTTGATTGTATTGTAACTTATCGTTCACCTTCTTGATTTAAAGAAACAACTTATGATTATGATCTCTTAGACTAGAGATCTCTTCTTCTTTTTCCATGGTGACTTTATCAAATTATTTCTGCATCTTCTGTATTGATTTATGATCTTTTTGTGAAAGCACCTTTGAGATGTCTTTGATGTCTTCAGATGACGCAACTCCTGAAATTGACTTTAGTGTAACATCCTAGAATGTGACTTTCTTCTTTTTATAGGGAAATGTCCATAAATTTTTCCATGTGTTGAACATGAAGGTACCCAATGTATCTAACCAAGGTGACCCTATAATTATAGCAACCGTGTATTGATCCAATTATACCACTAAAACAATACTGAATTGAGTTAGGACCTTGTAATCATCAACAGATAGTTGTAGGTTCTTAAGCTCATATTTCTCATCAGAAAGAATCATGTTATTGTCAATTATATATGATTCTGAAAAAATTAATTGGTTTGCTAGGTCAACATTTATACAATTCTTCTTGGTTGTCAGGAAAATAATGATGCAGATAGACTTCTCTTGAATAAGCCCATAAGTTTTTAATATGGTATCTGCATATTTTTTAAAATCTTGTTGGAATATTCCTTGTTTTTCTTCATGAGACTCCATTTTATTATGATTCTTATCCAAATATATATCAAAGAAAGACATATTTTATCTTATATAGTATACTATACTCTTCAATAATTAAATTTTTCACCTTAAGACAAATTGGGTGGTTAGGAGGAATGATTGTCACCTTCCCCACACAAGTTCAAGCCTCACTTCCTCCTTGGTATCTTTAATACTTCTTATGCACTTCTAGATTTCAAAAATATTACTTTATATTTTAAATTTATTATTAGCTTTCACAAATGCTTTCAATAAACCACATGTTGTTTCTTTGTTGAAAAATAAACCATGTATTGTTTTTAAGAAACCTAGTGTGGTTTCTATATTTTCTTTTCTCTTTACTTCTTTTACTTTTTTGTTTTTACTTTTTCTTTTTTTTTCTTCACCCCGCCCCCCTTTTAACTTTCTTTCCTTCTTTCTTCTTGTATTTCTTTTTCTTGCTCTCTTTGTTTTTCCTTTTCTTATTTCTTTTTATTCTTTTTAGGTCAAAGACCCATTGATTCAAAATATCCAAGATGGTGGCTAAAATCCAAGATATGGCCAAAGGCTCAAAATCAAGCCCAAGAATGGGCTTTGATACCACTGAAACAATAATTGTTTCTTACACAAACAACCAATGTAAATAATACAAAGCATCCATAGATGGATAAATAATCAAATATATAATTGACAAGATAAAGATGATAATGTACAATGAGGATGTAGCTGCATATATAAGGCGGAGTAATTTTTAGAGGCAAAATTTCATCAATTAGCTATTTTTGGGGTTTTTTTCAAAAAATAAATTCGTTATTGGGTCATTTTTACTGTCTAATAACGCCTATATTTACATAAAATATTATTTTGTATCATAATATCCACCAAAATTTACACATTTCAATGTTAATTTTATGTTTCATATTTAATATTCGTCTACCTATCTATAAACATGTTTTTTTCAATCCAAAAGAATCACCTAGAATACTATACTTAAGTATAGTATTAGAATCCTTAAAAAATACCCTGATATAGGGCTTATAAGGTGACTATTCCCTAAGGGTTATGTCCCTTATATCTATCTATATATATGAAATGAATCTCATGAGTCTAAGACCCAAGAATCAATAATATTATCCAATGAAAGGATTAAAGCATCTTGCAACACATTACCTACTACATTTGCTTCCTGGATATTCTCAAGTTATCAATCTCCTTGTTTTCCTTTTAGAGACCTATAGTTTATTCACATGTCCTTTCTTCCCTCTGGATTTGATAAGCCCTTCTTAGACTTCCCATGATTTTGTAAGCATTTTTCTCTCTACCTTTGTCATCCTATATTCTCCATAATCAAAGGATTACATAATGTCCCTCCTATACTTTTTCATATAATTTCCTTGCTAAGGACAACACCAACAATTTCATCAAACTTTAGAGTGCTTGAACTAGAGGCAAAATTACTCGCATTCATGACCAAGCCATACTAGCTTTTTGGAAATCAACACCAAATCAAAAGAGCCCTGACTTTATCATTAAATTTCAATCCTACTGAACCTATATTATTGGTGGTTATGTTAAAATAATTTAAATGATAAGAAAATACCCACCTTCTGACATATTCATATTAAATAAATGCTTCATAAGAAATACCTTGTTGGAGGCTGAGGTTTTCCATACAATATAGTTAATTCCTTCATTAGGTTCTTCATTGTATTTTCTTTTGAAATATTGAAAGCCATTGATGCTTCCAGACACAACAATGTCATTCCTAGTGACTTTTTGTTAAGAACCTCCCATTCTTTATCCTTCATAGTCGTCGGCTTCTTTGTTTTTCCTCCCAATAGGAAAATATCCTTTTGATATAGATAATATTCTATTTATATGTTTCATATATGGTGTTTTTTTCCATAAAACTTCTTGACCCTAAACTTGCCTTCTTTCTCCATCACTCCCACTCAGACCGGGAAACTCTCCTTTCCTACAAGTTTATCAACCAAATAAGCCTTCGTCTCTTAAACTAGTTGTTAGAAATAGGATCTCAAAGAAATAAAAATAAAAATAAAAATGTAGAAATAAAACACAGAAGAACATAATAAACAAGAGACACTATTATTCGTGGTTCACCCGATATGGGCTACATCCATGAAGAAACAATGAGTCCTTTATTTATCCATTTAGCAAAATGAAGGGATGCAACCTGCAACACATTTATTGCAACCTTCCATTCACTTTATCACAATGTACTCTGGAAACCATATTTTTCTTTCCCAATACAAATTCATAATACAATTCCCTCTTTAAAACATGGTTGCCTTCTAGGAAAAAAAGACATGAACATAATATGTACCGTTAGATATGTAACCTAATGATGAATAGTCCAAACTGACTATGAAATTACAATATTTTACAAGTATTTTTTTCCAAAAAAATATTTATCCATAAACCCCTACTAGAGGGAGATCTAAAAGGTTTCCGTCGCTCCCCTGGACCCCCTCTCTACAATAGTGGGGAGGAAATCCCCCCTACACCCCCCCTTCAAGAACTGGGATCCAAACATGGATAAAATAATATCTATGACTCTAGAAGATAATTAGGATCCACAACTAATCATTTAAGTGTTGAATTTAATACAAATCGACAACTATCAAATCTATTCAAACAATTAAGGAGCCATCTTACAGCAAGATGGTTGGGTAGTTCGTAGTGCTTCCAAATTAAAGAAGCAAACACCATTAAATTCATATAGTAGTGGTGAAATGGAATTGCAAATGTGACATAATTAGTCAATGTCAAGAGAAATGAAAATCATTCAAGTGTATCATGTATGAAACACATATATAGGAGGTCTTCAAGAAATTGCTCAAAAGCTTCCATGATGAATCATCACTAAAACACAACTGACAAGTAGCGCCTAATTTAGTGTCCTTTTTTAGTGTTAATTTTTTTCCAATTGAGTGGGATAACCTGCCACTAAACTTGGATCAAAATTGAATTTTTCATATGCATTAGGATTACCAATAGACTTAGCACCCTAATTAGCATCCACTTTAGCGCCACATTTTGCACCCTCTTTTGTGCCACCTTTAGTGCCCACTTTAACGCCACTTTTATCACTAGGAGCCAAGTGCGGTGATAGGGATAACGCCAATAATTGCACATATAAGAGATCAATTGACCCACTTTTAATTCCTAATGTTGCACCAAGGTATAAATTGGTTTGGAATCCATGTTTACTTCCACGTAAGCACCATATTAGCATCCAATATTGCATCCATGTTTACTTCCACATTAATGTCATGTGTTACTTCTCCTTTAGAGCCAAGTTTTGTGTCTACTTTAACACATGATTTGGAATCCATGTTTGCACCATCTTTAGCTCCCACTTTAGCACCAATTGTGGCATCCAATTTACACCTTGTTTTGCATCCCTATTTGCCTCCACATTAGTGCTAGGTTTTGCTTCCACGTTAGTGCTAGTTTTGGCAACCTCATTAGCACCTAGTTTGGAATCCATGTTTTCTTCCACATTAGAACAACTTTCCACTTCTTGTTTACAACCTATTGTTTCTTCCCTTTCAGCACCTATGTTTGGTTCCTATTTTTCTTATGCATTAATGCCACTTTTAGCTTCCCATTTAGTGCCTAGTTTTTCTTTCTTTTTTGTGTCTAGTTTTGCTTCTTTTTTGGCTTTTAATTTTGTGTTTGCAATAACATCAAATTTGGCTTCCCATTTAGCACCAAGTTTTTCATCCAATGTTGCACATGCATTTATGCTAGTTTTGGCTTCCATTTTAGCTATTGGTTGTTCTTGATCTTTTGCATCCTCATTAACACCACATTTGGATTCCTATTTAGCACATACATCTATGTCCAATTTTGTTCCAATATTTGCTTCCACATTTATGCCACATTTTGCTTCTTATTTACAGTGTCAAAAAATATTTATTCTATGTTATGACCCCCTTTATTGTAATTATATTATAATTATCTCATTAATTCCATTAGTTCTCATTATTCATTTATTTCATAGTTCTTAAAAAAGATAATCAATTGGGAGCATAACATTTATGAAAAAATTTAAGGAAAATGAACATTTATCTCAAGCAGTAATATCATTAAACTTATTAATTCCCAAAAATATTATCAATAACTTCCAATATCTAAGTGTGGATGTTTTTACAGTGCTAAGACATTGTGTTATATCTTCTAGAGTTTCATTGTGTAGTTTAGAAATGATTAGCATGTGTTTCGAGTGGACACTCCATCCATCTTTAAGATCATTATGAAGCAGTTGTGAATGGAAAACAATATGGTGAATTAAATATAATGAGGAGGAAAATTTCAATTAATAAAAAAAATTATTTTATTAAAGAATTTGTATTTATTCATTTTTAATCTTTCTATTTTCTAAACCCTAATGGTTAAATTTGGCCTTTCTCCATTGTTACCCTAATGCCTAACTTTATCTCCTCATTTTATTTAATTCACCATAGCCTTTTCTATTCACGTGACTACTTCGTAATGATCCTAAAGATGGGTGGAGTGTCCAATTGAAACGTATATCGATCATTTCTAAAGTACTACACAGTGAAACTCTAGAAGATATAGACTTCTGTGAGCATTATATTTTAATAAACATAAGAGAGTTCAATTTGGACTAGTCTCGACTTAGTCTTTAAATGGTGTTAGATATTTTAATATTTTATAAATGATTATTCTAGAAGAGCATGGGTGTATTTTATGGAAACTAAGTCAAAAAGCTTTGAGAAATTTAAGGAGCTTAAGCAATGAGTAGACAAAAGTTTGGGCAAGTCTATTTAAGTTTTAGATAAGATAATAGAGGAGAGAACTACTCCAAGGAGTTTGATCAATTTTGTACATAGTGTTAGCACCCTCTATGTTGAACAATTGAAGAAAGATATGATCAAGGAATGCTAAGGGATAAATAAAAATTGTTGAAATATGACCAAGGGCATGTATTAAAATTTGGCAAAAGGTTAGTATTCATGAGCTTTTATCAAAATGCGTGCTTTTGATTATTTTACTGCACAATTGGAGAGTGTAGATTTGTAATCGGGCAAATCTATGGTTGTAAAATGATCCACTGGGAAAAAGTGTTGACATTGAGAGGGGGGGTGAATCAATGTAAAGTAACTTTTACAACTTTTCTTGACCTGTGGCACTTAACTACCAATTCATCATTTCATTATTCTATCCATTTCATAATCATATCATAAATATCTTTCATATCATCATTCACATAGCATAAGCATTTAGATCATCAGGAACCATAACACAAAAGAACACAACACAATATAATTTTGTAATATTTTTGTATTATTTTGGTCCGGCTACAACCGTTAGGCAAAATCAACACCTACTGATACATAGAGCACCTACTCTGCATCCAGGACCCTGCCTAGTTTTCTTAGACCCTGCTAATAAGGGTTTGAGGTATCCTAACCTCAAAAGCAAGTCAAGCTTGCATTTACATTAAAGCTTACTGTCACATCAACTTTGTTGTACCACTGCTCACTGCTGCTCATATTTTATGCTCATCAATGCTGCTCATAATCTTGGCTCCTCATCCCTGCTGCTGGTCATCTACTACTGCAAATTATCAATCAGTTCTGCTGCTTATTATCATCAACCTGTCAAACTTGTTGTTCAAGTATGTGCTCACAAGGATCTGCTCTAAACACTGCCAAAACATCACTGTCTATTGCTCATGTATCTCTGCTGGTCATTCTGGAAACTACTTGATCAATTTATGCTGCTCATCAACATCTCTGCTCATCATTCTCTATAACTGACCAGAATAGTCTGCTAACAGTCTTCAGAATGTCTGTGTCCCAAAGCATTCTGTCCACTGTTCACGCATCAATTGTACATGCTACTTTCTTTGTCAATATACTTCTCAAACCTCTGTCAGTAAACTTTTCAGACCTCTATCAATATACATTTCAGACCTCTGTCAATAAACTTTTCAAATCTATGACATAAACTCAAACCTGGAAGACACACATAAGTAAGGAAACCTGTGTATGCCCAAGACAGAGTTAAGGCTTTATTGTCATCAACATTAGATCATCAAACTCATACAGAATTGTTAACCAGTCTTATCAACTTCCACCTTAGGGATGCTCACCAAGCTTCAGTTCTGCCCTTATACTTGCACACTAATATCACTGTACATACTATTGTATGAACATATACTATGACTATTCATACATACCTCTACACTTCATATGAGTCATCACTCAGCATTGCTGAACGTTTTGCTATGCAGACATCATATTAGTGTATGCTAACAAGGTTACTGTGGAAGTGCCATTCCTTCTGCTGCTGGTTTGTGAGATAATTTGGGTCTGCTCCTCTTACTCGGCTGTCTGCATCAAGCTACTGCTCATCTTTAGTGCTTGCACATCATCATAGGGTTTACTGTTTGTTCTCATCATCATGACCATTGTTTATCATTTCATTATTGTCATGATTGCATCATTGCTTCTATATATATCAGTGCATACATCACTAAGCATATATAATACTGTGTACACCAATGAGCATATAACACTATGTATCATATCACTACTACTCATATACTCCTGTAACTGTGTAAGTCTAACTGCACATCACTGTGTACTTCACATCTCTGCACATCACTAAGTATTTCTCATCCCTTATTAAGCTCGGGTCTGTGTCTGCTTAGAAGAGCCCTAAATCATGACATATCAATACTTGATCTGTGTAAAATA
Source organism: Pseudotsuga menziesii (assembly GCA_001517045.1). NCBI lineage: Eukaryota > Viridiplantae > Streptophyta > Pinopsida > Pinales > Pinaceae > Pseudotsuga > Pseudotsuga menziesii. The sequence goes on along the minus strand of LPNX010826146.1, from coordinate 203,085 downwards.
TTGAGGAGCTTTTCTTCTTAAAGCCTTCATGTAACTTTAGCTTGAAACTGTAACATACTAGTGCCAAATTGTACAGCCTGAAATCTCAGAAAGGGACACTTCAATGTGTCTTCTACCCAGTTCAAACAGGAGAGCATTGATACTTACAATTCAGCCCAAAATGAGTGATGCTTGTACAGTCCAAGAGAGAGATGAATACTGAGATGAAATCAGAGCCATTCCTTTGTAAATTTGAACTAAGATTCAAAGTCTCAGTAAATAATCCCGAAATTCAGAGCTAAGCAAGAGACATACAAATCTATAACTTCAAAAATCAGAGGTAAGATCAATGTCACTCTTTGTTGTCAGAGAGAAGAAGAGACTCGGAAGGGTGTCTTCAGGTAGCAGCTCTAAAAATATATTCTACTGAGAACTGAAACAACCCACAAATTTCAGAGATCAATCTTGCTTGTTTTCTTCATCCTACAGGAGTATTTGCCTCAGCAAGACCACGAACTACCTTCATTTACTGCTGCTGAATATACTCGAAATTCAGACCTCTAAGAGGTTCAAATTCACTTGCTCAGTTAACTGTAGCTGCCCCAATAAGATATCCAAAATAAAAGAAACAGTAACTGCCTTTTTAACCTTCGATCTTCAATCTTCAAAGCTTGATCATTTTACAAAACTTCTTTGCACCTGCTGCAGCAGCTACATATTCTCTACAATTCGGGTCTTCAAATTGTAGCTTCTTAAAAAATTGTAAACCCCTCCGAAATTTATGAGTCTCAAATTCTGCTGCAAATGCTGTCCAACGAGCTACTCCACAAAAATTTCCACGCTAATGTTTTTTCTGTTCCACAAAATAATTTCCACGCCGCTGGTTTTTTTTTTGTTCCACAAAAAATTTCCACGCTGCTGCCACAAAAGAATTTCCTCTGTCTAGCGAGCTGTACCTCAATCAAGATGGGACTGATAAAAAAATAATCCTTCTCTGCTGCCACAAGATTCTCCTTTCTGATCTGCGGCTGCCTCAGAGAATACTCCACCGAAATTTTTCATGAGAAATGAGAGCACGTGAGGGGTCTATTTATACAAATTTTAAACCAAATTTTGGGGGCCGACTTGAATTAAAAAATATTTTTTTATGGGGCCGACTTGTAGATTTGTATGGGCCGACCTGCAATTTAAATCTGAGCCGACTTGCAATAAAAAATTTAATGGAGCTGACTTGCAATTTAAATAATTTCAAAACAAGATGTCAAGGGCTTCTTCAATATGTCAAGGGATTCTTCCTATGCAGGAGACATGTTCTAGAACTATCAAATGTGGGTCCAAGATGCAAGTCTCCATGACCATCAGGTTTTCATGGTCCAAGATGTTACTAACCATGAGATCTTCATATATCATGTCCACGACCCTTCAAGGCTTCTTTTTCAAGGCAAGGGAATCCACCACATGCCAGAGACCATATAAGGTCATCACCATCACCATCATAATACATACAAGGGTTTCATCAAAGTGCCATCAACTCATCCAAGTAGTGGGCTCCATGACCTTTGCCAGGGCATCATGGCCTTCATCAGGGATTCCAAGACTTTATGGGCTTCTCCAACGTCTACCAGGGCTTCAAGACCATCTCTAGGGTCTTCAGCATCATCATCTGGGTCTTCAATATCTTTATCAAAGTGGTAGCATCAATGACATCAAGTCCATGTTGGCATGAATGACAATTTCACCAACAATCTCCCCCTTTGTCATTGATGACAACAACTCATGCTCCCCCTATGAGCATGCTCCCCTTTTGTCTTCATCTCTCCCCCTTTGGCATCAATGGCAAAGGGTGTCCACATACCTGTCTTTGAAATCTTTGATCACTGTTGACTGCTCCCCCTGTCAATATGCATGATCCTAGGACCTGTCTCTATGCCTAGAGTAACCATCCTTTCACCTTTGAGTTCATTCTCCAGCCTCATGAACTCAAGGTGTGCGAAGGTCTTTGAGAGACCTTACACTTGGCTTGCCATATGGCAGCCATCCTCCCTGCTCTGATCAGCTTCTCCTTTCTGCAACTGCTCGGTCTTCCTTATCCATACTTGCTTCTTGGCATCTGTCCTTTGAGCATCTGTTCCTTCATTGTCCTTGCTGGTTTTCTTGGCTGAGCTATATGTTAGTCTTCTCATATCATTCCAACAGTTTTGTGCTTTGTGCCCAAATTTGTTGCATGACCAGCACCTAACTGAGCTGTTGGAACTTCCAATACTTCTTTGATCCACTTCATTTCTCCATGCCTGAGCATATCCCTGACTATAGGCATTTGTCTTCTGATCTTCAAATCTTCATGCTGATATGTATGAGGTACTTCTTCTTGGTTGACTTCTTTGACTGGCATATTCATGGGCTTTGTGTCCAAACCCACTGCAGGTGTAGCACCTCAATGTGTGACATGTGGCAGCAACATGTCCGACTTGATTGCATGTCCAACATCTAACTGAGTCATTGGGGCTTCCATCCCTTCTCCTTCCATAGAACCTACAATCCATAGCCTTATGACCAAAGTTAGAACAACAATAACAATAACCATTGAATCCATTTTCATACCTGGGTCTTGCAGTTGCATCCTTTATGAAGTTGCTTTGATGAACAGACCTAACTCCTTGTTTCATCTTTGAACTTCCAAACTCTTTGTTGTCATGTGCAGGTGCCTTGGGAGCAGCTTTGGACGTTGATGGACCTGCTTCTGGAGTCTTCAGAGACCAAGTGTCATCTTCAAGTTTTTCTTTGTTCTTCTTGTAACCAAGATCAGTTTTGTTGAGTGGAGATCTTTGGAAATCTAAGATCTTATCTAAGACAATTGAACTGTCCTGGAGCTTGACCAAGGCTTCATTTTTCTTACCTTTCTTCCTGAGACCAACTACCTCCATTTCCAGCTTCTGGACTGTTTCCTCCTTTTCTTCTAGCTGTCTTTTCAAGATTTCTTCTGTCCTCTTGGCTTCCTCCAGCTGAGTCTTCAAGTCATGATTTACTTCTCTTGCTTCTTCAAGTATTTTTGAATCTTTATCATGGTTCTTTTGTTCTAGGGTTAAGTCGATCAAATCAATCTTTAGCTGTTCCTTTTCTACTTCCTTTTCCTTCAGCAATTTCAACCAACCTACTCCTTCATGCTTAAGTTTCTTAAGCAACTCCTTTAGTTCAACATTCTACTTTTGGAGATTATCCATATAATCAAAGGTTGTCGTCCTAAACATATTGTAATCAGATTGATTAAGATCAACCTTGTTCAAGAACCAATCAGCTCTGAGATCTATGTTGCATACATAGTTTATAATTCTCTGTTTAGCTTTCAACATTGCTTCATCATCATCTGCAAGAACCTTTTCAATTTCATCACATAAGCTATCATAATCACAAGAGTTCATACCTTTACTAGAGTCCTCTTCCTGTTTATCTTCTTCTTGATTTAGCTCTTGTGGGGGCTTGTCTTCTGATTTCTGATCTATCTTTTCGGGTTCTGGTCTTGCCTTATGATACTCACTCTCTAGCTTGAACCATAGGTCTTTTGCTGAAGTGTACTCTCCTACACTTTCCTTCACTGAACTGGGAAGTCCATCCATGAGGAACTTCAAGGCTGTAGTGTTGTCCTTCTTCACTTCCTTCTGTGCAGCTGTTTTTCCTTTCTTGTTTGAAGGAGCGGGTGGATTGATGACAATTTCCCAAACCCCAAACTTCTTCAGATAAGCCTTTATTTTGCTCCTCCAACTGAAATAATCTACAATATCCAATACAGGCACATCATTGCTTGATGACCCTTTCTTTCCCTCCATTGTGTCTAAGGATCTCCTTCAAGCTTACTAAGCTCGTTACGAAGGCCTGCTCTGATACAAATTGTTGACACTGAGAGGGGGGGTGAATCAGTGTAAAGTAACTTTTACAACTTTTCTTGACCTGTCGCACTTAACTACCAATTCATCATTCCATTATTCTATCCATTTCATAATCATATCATAAATATCTTTCATATCATCATTCACATAGCATTAGCATTTAGATCATCAGGAACCATAACACAAAAGAACAGTAACACAATATAATTTTGTAATCTTTTTGTATTATTTTGGTCCGGCTATAACCGTTAGGAAAAATCAGCACCTACTGATACATAGAGCACCTACTCTGCATCCAGGACCCTGCCTGGTTTTCTTAGACCCTGCTAAGAAGGGTTTGAGGTATCCTAACCTCAAAATCGAGTCAAGCTTGCAGTTACATTAAAGCTTACTGTCACATCAACTTTGTTGTACCACTTCTCACTACTGCTCATTAATCTCTGCTCATATTTTCTGCTCATCAATGCTGCTCATCATCTTGGCTCCTCATCCTTGCTGCTGGTCATCCACTGCTGCAAATTATCAATCAGTTCTGCTGCTTATTATCATCAACCTGTCAAACCTGTTGTTCAAGTATGTGCTCACAAGGATCTTCTCTAACCACTGCCAAAACATCACTGTCTATTGCTCATGTATCTCTGCTGGTCATTCTAGAAACTACTTGATCAATTTATGCTGCTCATCAACATCTCTGCTCATCATTCTTTATAACTGACCAGAATAGTCTGCTAACAGTCTTCAGAATGTCTGTGTCCCAAAGCATTCTATCCACTGTTCACGCATCAATTGTACATGCTACTTTCTTTGTCAATATACTTCTCAGACATCTGTCAGTAAACTTTTTAGACCTCTATCAATATACATTTCAGACCTCTGTCAATAAACTTTTCATATCTATGACATAAACTCAAACCTAGAAGATACACATAAGTAAGGCAGCCTGTGTATGCCCAAGACAGAGTTAAGGCTTTATTGTCATCAACATTAGATCATCAAACTCATACAGAATTGTTAACCAGTCTTATCAACTTCCACCTTAGGGATGCTCACCAAGCTTCAGTTCTGCCCTTATACTTGCACACTAATATCACTGTACATACTATTGTATGAACATATACTATGACTATTCATACATACCTCTACACTTCATATGAGTCATCACTCAGCATTGCTGAACGTTTTGCTGTGCAGACATCATATTATTGTATGCTAACAAGGTTACTGTGGAAGTGCCATTCCTTCTACTGCTGGTCTGTGAGATAATTTGGGTCTGCTCCTCTTACTCGGCTGTCTGCATCAAGCTACTGCTCATCTTTAGTGCTTGCACATCATCATAGGGTTTACTGTTTGTTCTCATCATCATGACCATTGTTTATCATTTCATTATTGTCATGATTGCATCATTGCTTCTATATATATCAGTGCATACATCACTGAGTATATATAATACTGTGTACACCAATGAGCATATAACACTATGTATCATATCACTACTGCTCATATACTCCTGTAACTGTGTAAGTCTAACTACACATCACTGTGTACTTCACATCTCTGCACATCACTGAGTATTTCTCGTCCCTTATTAAGCTCAGGTCTGTGTCTGCTTATAAGAGCCCTAAATCATGACATATCAATACTTGATCTGTGTAAAATATTGAGGAGCTTTTCTTCTTAAAGCCTTCATGTAACTTTAGCTTGAAACTGTAACATACTAGTGCCAAACTGTACAGCCTGAAATCTCAGAAAGGGACACTTCAATGTGTCTTCTGCCCAGTTCAAACAAGAGAGCATTGATACTTACAATTCAGCCCAAAATGAGTGATGCTTGTACAGTCCAAGAGAGAGATGAATACTGAGATGAAATCAGAGCCATTCCTTTGTATGAACTAAGAGTCAAAGTCTCAGTAAATAATCCCGAAATTCAGAGCTAAGCAAGAGACATACGAATCTGTAACTTCAAAAATCAGAGGTAAGATCAATGTCACTCTTTGTTGTCAAAGAGAAGAAGAGACTCGGAAGGGTGTCTTCAGGTAGAAGCTCTGAAAATATATTCTACTGAGAACTGAAACAGCCCACAAATTTCAGAGATCAATCTTGCTTGTTTTCTTCATCCTACAGGAGTATTTGCCTCAGCAAGACCATGAACTACCTTCATTTACTGCTGCTGAATATACTCGAAATTCAGACCTCAGAGAGGTTCAAATTCACTTGCTCAGTTAACTGTAGTTGCCCCAATAAGATATCCAAAATAAAAGAAACAGTAACTGCCTTTTTAACCTTCGATCTTCAATCTTCAAAGCTTGATCATTTTACAAAACTTCTTTGCACCTGCTGCAGCAGCTAGATATTCTCTACAATTTGGGTCTTCAAATTGTAGATTTCTTAAAAAATTGTAAACCCCACCGAAATTTCTGAGTCTCAAAGTCTGCTACAAATGCTGTCCAACGAGCTGCTCCACAAAAATTTCCACGCTAATGTTTTTTCTGTTCCACAAAAAATTTCCACGCTGCTGCCACAAAAGAATTTCCTCTGTCTAGCGAGATGTACCTCAGTCAAGCTGGGACTGATAAAAAAATAATCCTTCTCTGCTGCCACAAGATTCTCCTTTCTGATCTGCGGCTGCCTCAGAGAATACTCCACCGAAATTTTTCATGACAAATGAGAGCACGTGAGGGGTCTATTTATACATATTTGAAACCAAATTTTGGGGGCCGACTTGAATTAAAAAATATTTTTTTTATGGGGCCGACTTGTAGATTTGTATGGGCCGACCTGCAATTTAAATCTGAGCCGACTTGCAATAAAAAATTTAATGGAGTCGACTTGCAATTTAAAGAGTTTCAAAACAAGATGTCAAGGGCTTCTTCAATATGTCAAGGGCTTCTTCCTATGAAGGAGACATGTTCTAGAACTATCAAATGTGGGTCCAATATGCAAGTCTCCATGACCATCAGGTTTTCATGGTCCAAGATGTTACTAACTCTGAGATCTTCATATATCATGTCCACGACCCTTCAAGGATTATTTTTCAAGGCAAGGGCATCCACCACATGCCAGAGACCATATAAGGTCATCACCATCACCATCATAATACATACAAGGGTTTCATCAAAGTGCCATCAACTCATCCAAGTAGTGGGCTCCATGACCTTTGCCAGGGCATCATGGCCTTCATCAGGGATTCCAAGACTTTATGGGCTTCTCCAACGTCTACCGGGGCTTCAAGACCATCTCTAGGGTCTTCAGCATCATCATCTGGGTCTTCAATATCTTTATCAAAGTGGTAGCATCAATGACATCAAGTCCATGTTGACATCAATGACAATTCCACCAACAAAAAGTTGCACAAAATGAAGTTTTGACGGAGACCAAAATGTGTTAACAAGATAACAAGATCGACGGCCAGGAGATGAGGCCGATTAAATATGCGGTCATAAGGTAATCCACGGTATAAAGATGCAAGGAGTAATGAGGATAAAGGCTGGCAAATTTCGTAGAAGGAGTTTGATCTAATGGTTCACATAAGAGATTTAATCTGATTGACGGCTATAGTCTAATCTGGAGCTTGAACTTGTAAGACAATTAAAACAGATGAGTGGTAGCGGAATTCAAACCACTTTCCACATGGTGTTCTTTAGTGAGTTCCGCTGGGGAAAGTGGTAAAGGAAAAACAACTTGTTGGAGGTCCCGGAACCATTATTTGTCGTATAAAAGTGAGTTGACCAAGGTAAAGTTATTTTTTGTTTGCACGTTGCTAGTGAAAGAAGAAGAGACAGTGCGCCATCATTTTCCAAAAAGTCAATTCTTACATATATGACAGTTACCAGGTAAGCCTCAACTCCGAAATTCTTGTTGAAGACTTGCTGCCATTGCTTATTATGGAAAATGAGTAGAGTTCAGGGGTGTTATGCAGGGTTTTGGATGAAAGAGAAGAAGTAGTTATTGATAGGGAAAGGAATGTTTTCGACCCTATTCTGTCGGTATGCAATGTATCTATTTCAAAGGAACATTTATGGCAGTATAGTTTACAGGCAAATGATATCCTAAATGTCTGCAATTCTTTCCTATACTATTTTACTGTCGAGCAAACCCTACCTTTCCCAAAATTCATCTAGTGGTGTGCAAAAAATTATTCATCTTCCGAAAGGGTTATTATGAGTCGTACAGCTTCAAAAATTCTCTGTAGAATTGACACGAAATCTATTCGCGAAACGTTAAGTCTACCTAATAATTTTCCTGCAAATCCTAAGTCTTTAACTAAGCAAGCCCTCATTGAGTTGTACAAAAATTACGAAACTAAAGTTAGATGTCAGTTCTTGTCCAGTATTTTAAAAGTTGGTCAGTCGTTAGAAGGTTTATTTTTTCCATACAATGTCAGTATTTTCAGAGATGAATTCCAGTTGGTCACGTCAATGGTTAGTCAGGTTTTGGGTCTAGATGATGATAAACATGTGCGTGAAGTCATTTTGGTTTTGTTGCTGAGTATAGGGTCGACTGACCGTGAATCAAATGTAGTCTGTTGTTTCAATCTTGACGAGTTTTTGGATGAAACAATCCATACCCAATTCGTTGAGTTTCCCAAGGCTAGGTTTTTCAGATACCAGTCATATTTGTTGAACATGTTATTGTGTTCAAATGTGTTAGAGTTACAGTTTTTATCTACCATGTTTTCTTCGGACCTTCCAAAGCAGATCAGCATGTTTGAATTTGTGAATACGATCATGGCTGAAGTATATAAAATGATTTTTGATGATGTCTTACCTAGGGTATTGGAAGACATGAGAGTCATGTTGCAATCTTCTTCAGAAGACAGGACAGGAGATTGGTTTTTATATAAGGAATTTACTGTTATAAGAGTGTATGGGTTCACTGGAGAACCATACAGGTTACCTGCCTTCTTAACGCCAAGAGTATTTGCATTAGAATTCATGAGACAGAGTTTGTGTGCAGAAGAGGAACACTTTGGAGCATTCAAGAAATCTTCTTATGTAAAATTCCCTCTAAAGGTTGGTCCTTTCATTTTCAAGAATAAAAGGGCTCTGTTGGTGATTGAAAAATTATTGGAAGTTATGGACTTTCAAAAAGAATAAAAAATGAATTATGATCCACATCAGATTATTTCTCAGAGAAGGAAATTGAACAAAAACAAAACATTTGATCATCAAGTTATTGAGGGGTTAGATAAAATGGCTAATCTTTTTAGTTTTGAAGAAGGTCCAGGGGTTATAAAAGAAGGGATGACAGAAGTTGATGAAGATAAGAGAGATAAATTGGCTTTAACAGTTCAAATTGGCTTGGACTTTTTCTGAAGCAGATTGCATGGACGTGGATGAAGAGACTTCAAATAAAAAAATCAAAATGCATCCTCAAAATGAGCTAACCATTTCAGAAGAAGTATTTTCAGAAGACTTAAAGAAAATGGTTTTGTTTCAAAAAAATTCTGTGCAAATGCAACAATATTATTTTGAAGAGGAAGGTAAAATAGAATCTAGTTCTCGGTACAAATCTAAGACAGAGTTGATATCAAGTTATGTTGATAAGGAAATGCAGTCATTTGATGAAACTAAAAATCTGCTTCCCCAAGTTAGAAAATTAACTAATCAAAAAGCTTCATTGATTTCTACTCGGGATGTAGATAGGAATACCTTGAAATTTGCTGTGGTGAGTGATAAGAAGGTGTCTGAAATGGAGGTGAAGCTATATAAAATCAGTGTTCCTGATCAAATACAGCTCCATAAACAAATCGGAGATTTCATCTATTCTGATTTGTTACATGCTACTGTGAAAGTTACTAGATTGCAATCTATTGTGGATAAAATGGAAGTTCAATTAAAACATGAGAAGGTTGAAAATAAAGCCAATTTGATTCAAATAAATAAGCTACAAGGAGATATCATAAGCTTAGGGACTGAACCAAACAATTTGCAAGCAACAAAGAAGCTTCTGGATGAGAAAGAAAATACTATTCAATTATTGAAAAAGAAACTCAAGGTCCCTAACACTCAACATGTTCAATCTTTAGAGTTGATTGCAATACAAGAAGAAAAAGAAAAGGTCTACCAAGAAATGATGGATTACAAAGGGAAATTATTGAAGATGCAGGAGGAGAAGGACAAGTGGGAAATAGAAAAAGATGAGTCGATAACTCATATTACAAGGTTGAATAAAGGTCAAAATGAAGAAAAAGAAGTTATGGAGGAATTAATGAATCAACCTTTTGTTGATATAGAAGAACCCCTTGTTAATGTCAAAAAACAATTAAATGAATTTTCTGTAGATGCTTTGCTAGTTCCCATGTCTCAGGTAAGTTTGAAAGAAGTGGAGATTAAAGAGTTAAAGAATGAGAATGAAAAGATTAAGTTGGAATTGGATAAAAGTATTGAAGAAAAGAATAAAGCTTGGAATGAGAAGAGCCAATTATAGAAAAAATTTAATGAATTGAAAGAGAGGAAATACAGGAAAAGCTCCTTTACAGGGAGCTAAACATTTGATCTGGGATACCTTGTCCGTAGAAATCACCAAATTCAGACATTATTTGAATTTTATCGATGATGAAAGTGCATTAGTAAATTTGGATGCTCAGAGATTAAAATTAGCGAATGATACCATGGAAAAGAAATCTCTGAATACTACTCATAATGTTGTTAATTTTTTAAATTCTCTTACATATCAAAATCTGCGGGATATTGGGATCAAAGACAGGGTAGCTATTATATTATGGGCGAAGAAGTTTATTAACAAACATCAACTTATGAAAGTTGTGCAGGATAAACTAAATCAAATGTCTTCTCAAATCAAAGATTTCAGGGTGGCTTTTCAAAATTTATTTGATGATGGGCTCCCTTCTTTTTGGGATGACAAAGGACGACTATTTTCTCAGGGATGGTATCATAGCCTGTTGGTGCATAATCGCATGGATGATTCTAAGTTTGAGGATTTAGTAAAATGATTAACAGGAAAGGTTATTGTTGAAAATTTGACCGAAGATTTTGAAATATTGGACTGGTTTTTAGTCATTAAAAAGGGATTACCAGCTGTGTCTTATGAATCCTATGTGGATTGAGAAGTGTCGATAAGAGAAATGACAAACTACGATGTTCCGAATGTAGAACAATGGAAAATTGTGGAGAAATTTGGAAAAACTAAATACATATTACATTCATAAGGACAGGTGTTGCAGTTTTGGGAAGCTGTTTGTTCATGGTACCTTGCAGTTGTGGATTTGCTATAATCAAGCAAACTGTTATTTCAAACAAAGCATGTAATTATTATTTCTAGTTATTAGGGAAATAGTTACAAGAACTTATGATTAGCAGTTAGTTGGTTTTCTGACTTATTGGGAAAAAACTATTGTGTATATATTTAAATTTTACTTATGTATCAGGGGTTGGAACCCGTAAGATTGGACTTATGTTTTGTGAGAACCTTTTTGAATAAAAATTACAAAGTCGAATGCTAGTTTATCTTCAAAGATTCATGTATTGTTTATGTTACAGTCTGTGCTTTCTTTCCCTGTGAAATGTTTTATAAGTGTTTACCTTCCATTCTGTTTTCTTTCATGTCTGAATGCAGTGTATAATAGTTTCAGAATTCATACATGTTATGCTCTGGCTATTGTTTTAGATATCCACAAATATTTCTTCTAAAGTTTATATGGAATTCATCCTATGATGCTCTATATTAATGGAATGTTCATGTTTCTTTCCTATCACCTGAAAAATCAATGAATGACTGTAACTGAATAATTATCTTGCCTTTGTCGAGGTTCTTAGCAGATAGTTTTGTATTATCTTTATCCATTTTGACTCCGTATCCCAATGGTTATATGTTTCATTTCAACCGTCTACATCACTTAAAATTGTTGATTCTTTTATCTAGCCTTGTTAAATCTGTATTCGAGAGATCCTTCTCTGGAAAGAAAAGCCAGTTTCTTTCTTAAAGCGGTTTTTGTTATTACCTTGAGATTGCCTTTTACAACCTTGGGCATATTTTGAGTGATAACAAATTGGCACCGTTGCCGGGGAATGAAGGTCAAATCAACCCTGGGAAGAACGACAAAGATTATAAAAGATCAAGGAAAGGATTTCTGCGGGAAAGCAAAAAATTTTGTGAGTAAAGAAGGTTGTACATTTGCCCTGACAATTCCATTTAATTTCTATCAAGATTTCAAAAGACATCCTGGCTTCGAATAGACATACACGAGGTAATTCTGATACTGAAGTTTTGCGAAGTCTGGAAGATCCAGAAAAATTATTTAGAAAAAGAGGCAAAGAAAAAATAGATATTTCCTTGTTTGGTGCATCGTCTTCTCAAGATTTTCATAGCATACTTGATCAAGACTGGGAAACTAATGTTGAAAAAGGTTTGTTGAAATCTAAATCTGAGTTTGATCTTAAAAATATTGAATTCAACCCTCGTAGATTAGAATCCTATTTACTTGATTCTCCTTGGCGAGATCTTCGAGACTCCGTGAAGGTTGAAGAAAGACCTGTTGTTCAAACCATTCAAACTTCCTCAATTCATCCAAATCCACCTAGACCAACGGCAGCTAGATTTTCTCCTCTACATTTTCCTATTGTATTGAATGACCTTCCCCAAAACTATTCCCAGATAATTTATTTATTTGATGGAGAGGGAGGTATAATAGAAAAACAACATGTGGCAAAATTTGAAGATTTTGTTGACTTGGAGGAGGTTGATTATGTAGATGTTAAAATGAGGTTGTTTGCTCAAATCCTATCAAGGGAAGCAAAGAAATGGTTTAAAGATTTACTAGCTGCTTCAATTCTGACATTTCAAGCTTTCCAAAATGCATTTTTAGAAAGATGGGATGATAAACAAAGCCCTTTACAGCTTCTTTCCCAGTATATTAATCTTAAGAAATGAGGTTTTGAATCTGTTCATGAATTTTCAAGCAGGTTTATGAGAGTTTATAATTCCATCCCATATGATATAAAATCTTCTGTAGCTTCTACAAAACTTCATTTTGCTGAGGATTTTGACAATGAATTTGCATTTTCATTGAGGGAGAGAAGGTCAATAATTCTTGCTGCTATGTTCATAGATGATTTAGAAGTGGAAGTAAATATGATGGCTAGTGGAAAGATGAAACAGAGAGATATTGATAGGAGGAAAGTTAGAGAAGAAAACATGCCTTCTACTTCTTCTTCTGTGAATGATATTAAATTTGAAATGATGTTAAAAACAATGGAGAAGTTGATGCATAGATTGACTATAGATAATAGATCATTTAACAGAGAACGGGATGAGCCCCAAATCAGAAATCGAAATTTTAGAAGGCCAAATCCTCCTATGCCTCCACAAAATAGGGAGAGAGATATGAGAAATCCAAGGAATCAAGAAGAACAACAGATTCGACCACCTTTCCCTGAGAATTATGTTGCAGATGAAGAAGAGCCTACTGAAAATGCAATTCATCTTTTTGGGGAGTTGGATTCTGAGATATATCTCACTGAGGAAGAACATCATATTTTTGCACAGGAAGATGGTAATAATGATTTTGAGAAGGAATCATAGCAGTATCAGAGAGGTTATTTGCATGCTATGGATGATGTACAAAGGAAGATTAGATTAAGAAACAGAGATGTTGTTGTAAATAAAGGAAGGCCAAATTCAAACCAGCCTTCTACTAGTTCATTAAATACATAAAAAGGAAATGAAATACAAAAAGATCTTGTTGTAAATAAAGAAGTTGAGAGTAAAATAGAAAAAAACAAAATAAATGAAGCAAACGGCACTAGTGGATGCGGAGAAAGTTACTTCTATTTTCAATTTGTAGAATGAACTTTCAAAGTTGAATATTTATGTTCCTTTTAATGAGTTGTTGAGAAATAATGAATATAGGGATACACTAACAAGAATGGTTAAAGGTCAAGGAGAATTTCAATCAGACATTTTAGAATTGACAGATGATAATCCTACTATTTCATTTGGGCCAAAGGTTGAAAATATGGATGATGAATAGGTTCCTCCATTTTATTTGAGTTTGAATGTGCATGATATGGTTGTGCATAATGCCATGTTAGACTCGGGTGCATCACATAATTTAATGCCCAAAGGAGTGGTAGAAAGTTTAGGGTTGGAAATTACGAGGCCATATAAAGATTTGTATTCCTTTGATTCTAGGAGGGTGAAGTGTCTTGGTTTGATTAAAGATATGGTGGTGTCTTTGAATAAATTACCAGCTAAAATAGTAGTGATGGATGTTGTTGTAGCAGATATCCCACCAAAATTTGGAGTATTGTTATCAAGATCTTGGACCTCAAAGTTGAAAGGAATTTTACAAATGGACATGTCATACGCCACTATTCCTATCCAAAATGGGAATAGAAGGTTATACATTGAGAAGAGAACACCTTATGTAGTAAGCAGCCAAGATAGACCTGATATTCATCATATATATGTTGTTGATACTGATTTGGGATCTTCTATTTTATTCAATGATATTGTTCCATGTGATCTAGAGTCTTCGTTGCAAACTAAATTTGCAGAGAATGAAAAAGGAGTAAAGGAGCAAGATGATTTGGAAAAGAAACAGAAAAAAGAAGGATTGTGGACCATGTATTTTGATGGGTCTGTGATAAAAGTTGGTCTGGTGTTGGTGTATACATAATTTCTCCTATCATGGATTTTAAATCTTTATCATACAAATTAACATTTGAATGCACAAATAATGTAGCTGAGTATGAAGCTTTGTTACTTGGGTTGCATGCATTGAAAGATTTGGGAGCACAAAGGATACGAGTTTTGGGAGATTCGAAGCTTGTGATAAAATAGGTGAATGATAGTTATCAAACCAGACATCCCCGGATGAGGGCTTATGGAAATGAAGCATGGGACATGTTTGGTAACTATTTTATAGAACATACAATTAAGGTGGTTCCTAGATATGAAAACACAGTAGCTGATTCTTTGGCAGTTGTTGCTAGTAAATTTAAAACTCCAAATGATGGTTAAAGAGAATACCAAGTGGACATTGTGAATATACCATCCGTACCTGATAAATCTAAATATTGGCAGGTATTTGAGGATGATATGCAAATAAAAAGATTTTAGAATTGTCTGGTGAATTTGTAAATACTCATATTGATGGTGAAAATGATAATTGTGAAAAATTCCAAGATACTGAAGAAAGTGAAGAAGAAATGATTAATACAGAAAAATTAAAGGGAAACTTAGGAGGAAAAGATATAATTCAAGAAAAGTAACTTTATCCCCAAAGGTTTGATTCCATTAGAGAAGCTTTTTTATCAAAATGATGTTGCAAAAGATCCAAAAGTGAAACCTGCTGAGAATATTGTTGAAGATAAAAAATATTGGCACTAAAGAAAATCCAAAGATTGTGAAGTTGTCTAAAAATTTTCCTACCAAAGAAAAATAAGAATATGTGAATTTGATGAAAAAATATACTGATGTTTTTTCCTGGAGTTATGAGGATCTTAAGGAATATGATACTTCAATAATACAACATACTATTCCAATCAAACCTAGAGAAAAACCTTTCATACAAAAACTCAGAAGGATAAATCCAAAGTTGTTGCCAGTTATTGAGAAGGAGATCAAAAAATTGTTTGATGCCAAAATTATTGTGACTTTGAGATTCTCAAGGTGGGTTGATAATTTAGTTCCTTTCAAAAAGAAGAACGGAGAAATAAGACTTTGTATAGATTTCAGGAATTTCAATAAAGTTTCGATGAAAGATAATATCCCTTGCCAAAGATGGATCATATTTTGCATAAAGTAGTCAGATTAGAAAGAATTTCAACCATGGATGGTTTTTTAGGGTATAATCAGATCAAAGTGTTACCTAAAGATAAGGAAAAGACTGCTTTTACCACACCATGGGGCACATTTAAGTATGCGAATATGCCTTTTGGTTTGATGAATGCAGGGGCTACTTTCCAGCGTGCCATGAAAATTGCTTTTGCAGGAGAAATAGGTAAATTTGTAGTAGTTTATATGGATGATATCACTGTATATTCGAAATCTGATAGGGAGCATATTCACCATTTGGAAAAAAAATTATAAAATGTAGAAAAATTGGTATATCATTGAATCCAAAATAATCAAATTTTGCATTAGAGGAAGGGAAGTTATTGGGTCATATTATCTCAAAATATGGAATAAAGATTGATCCGGATAGAGTCAGTGCAATTTTGAAAGTGGGAGAACCAAGAAGCAAAAAGGAAATACAATCATTCCTTGGACAGGTAAATTTATTGAGAAGATTTATTCCCAGTTTTGCTGAAATACTATGAATATCATTAATATGTTGAGAAAGGGTCATGAAATAAAGTGGACAGCAGAGGCTAAGAAATCTTTTAAATAAATTAAACAAGCTATTTCAGAAGCTCCTGTGCTGGTGAGTCCAGATTTCAATAAAGATTTCTTAATATTTTCATATGCATAAAAACATACTATTGCTGTAGTCTTGCTACAGAAGAATAATGAGAATATGGAGCAGCCTATATCCTTTTTCAGTTAGATGTTGAGAGATGGGGAATTAAAATATGACATTATGGAGAAACAGGCATACGATTTGGTTAAGGATTTGGTTAAGGCTTGGAAAGACTTCAGGGTATATATTCTCCATTCACATATAATTGCTCATGTTCCAACTAGTGCAGTGAAAGGAATTCTTACACAACCTGATCCAGAAGGAAGAAGAGAGATATGGATAGCAACATTATTGGAGTATGATTTAGAAATTAGACATACCAAGTTGATTAAAGGGCAAGGACTTGCAAAAAAGTTGACAAATTCAAATTGTGAATCTTTACAGCTTAATTTTTTATCCAGCCAATCTAATCAGTTAGACACAGGGGTAGAGGTAATGATTGATTTCACTACATCTTCATGGTATTCTGATATTGTTCATGTTCTACAAAACTTACAAGCTCCTGCAAGATTAAGTAAAACTAGAGCAAGATCTGTGAAGTTGAAAGCTGCTAAATTATGTATTTTAAATCAATATCTTTATTGGAAGGATCCTGGCAGTGTGTTACTTAATTGTCTTTTGGAAAATGAAGCCCAGCAAACGATGAAGGAATTTCATAAAGGATATTGTGGGGGATATCATTCTTGGAAAGTGACAGCAAACAAAATTTTGAGAGATGGTTTTTATTGGCCATCTTTTTGTTCAGATGTGTACAAAGAGACTAGTACATGTCACCAATGCCATATTTTTTATGGTAAGAGAAAAGTGATTCCACTTCCTCTTAATCCAATAACAGTAGAAGCTCCTTTTCAGCAATGGGGTCTGGATTTTATTGGAGAAATAAACCCAAATTGTTCAGGACAGCATAAGTGGATTTTAACAGCTACGGACAATTTCACAAAGAAGACAAGCATGTATCATGTACAATATTTATCAGTAGTTAGGAAACCTCATGTTCACCGTGATGAACAGCAAACCAAATATTACTTAAGTAGTGGGATTTGTTGGCTGGTTGATGGTGAATTCTGGTAAAAATCATTGGAATGTTGTGAAATGATACTTGGATAATTAAGGGACACTTCATATGCTACTATTTTTTATAGATTGATAGGTTTACAAATTAAAGGTTTTTCATATTTTGATTTAACCAGAGACAAAGATGTATGAAATTATACTACATGATACACTTCACTCCTATTAGTGGAGTTGTAGGTTGGAGATCTAAGTTGCAGCCAATGGTGGCCTTATTGACCACTAAAGCAAAATATATGGGAGTAACGTCTAAGGCCATAAAGTGGAAATATGTCTAGAGTGACTAATAGATAACTTCAAAATAATGAAGTGGAAGATTACTTTTCATTGTGACAGCGAAAGTGCTATTCACTTTGTGATGAATCCAACGTTTCATGTTCATACAGACATATTGATATCAAGTACCATTTAAAAGGAAAGTGGTAGAAGAAAGTAAGATCTTGTTGGAGAAAATTGATGCTGATGAGAATACTTCAAATATGCTTACAAAATCAATTAGAACAAATAAGTTTGAATGATGCAAAACTTGTCTAGGATTACTGATAATGTGAAGAAGGAAACATTGGGTAATAGCATGCAGGTGCAAAATAGAGGCAAGGAACTTCATTTATATATCAACTTCAAGTGGAAGAATTTTAGGGGGTGAAGTTAATATCTAGATCTCTAATATTATTCATGTAGAGTACGTGGCTAGTCCCATGCATGATTCATATGTGTGGAGGAGGTCACGAGGGCAGAGACCCCACGTCCAAGGGTTCGAGTGCAAAACCTTATTAGGTGTTGTATAAAAGGGAAATGGTGTTTTAGTGTATTATATAAAATGGTAACTTTTGGAACCTTCCAATGTATTTCGGTTCCTTTTGGAACTCTCTTATGCATTGTATCAAAGGGAAATGGCCCCTAGAATTATTGTGCAAGAAATAATTTTAATTTTTTTGTTAAGTAATAGGAAAAACATCAAAGATTCCATTTCCCTATGGTTTTACATATGCACAACATTGTTTCCATGTAAATCTTGTGTTCAATTATTATTGTTGTTTACTTATATGTTATTATATTTTTCAAACAAGAAAACACCCAAAATTCCATGTAAATTTTGTGTTCTATTATTATTGTTGTTTACTTATATATTATTATATTTTTCAAAAAATAAAACACCCAAAATTGTATTCATCAACATGTTGTTAATGAAACCCATTATTATTTCCATGTGGTGCATAACTTTCAAATCATGATAATTTATGGTTGTATGATGAAATGTGGTGGTGTTGTATTTAAGAAAATAGTAAGCACACACACATAAATAATCAAGACAAAAAGAATGAGTCAAATGTTCAACTGCTTGACATTCATCTTGGAATCAATATGTGTACATCATGGATGTGGTTGGAGTGGTTGCACCCACTCCAAGTGATTTTTTATTTAAAATGCATTACATAGGTTAATGATGACAATTAAGGGCCCCAAAGGGTCCCTTCAACATCTCCCCCACCCACAAATTTTTCTCCGTCCTCGAAGCAAACTAATATGCAGAAAGAAACGGTGATTGGTGACTCATCAACATCCATATTCAATTTGAGAACAATCGATCAGAGCCTCACCCTTTAATCATCTATCTAGAATCATCATCAATGGCTCATAACTAGGGTCTTTTTGCTATGCTTTCCACACCATCTCTCTTCCTTCAACATTCGAGGTCAGACTCCAAGAGATGCTTGTGCATTTTTGCACCAGGGGGCTCGCTCAAT
This sequence comes from Pseudotsuga menziesii, assembly GCA_001517045.1. Lineage (NCBI taxonomy): Eukaryota > Viridiplantae > Streptophyta > Pinopsida > Pinales > Pinaceae > Pseudotsuga > Pseudotsuga menziesii. The sequence goes on along the minus strand of LPNX010826146.1, from coordinate 183,982 downwards.
TTCTTGTTCTTTACATCATCATTTGGAACTAAGCTCTTTTTCTGTGTGGTGTAAGTTGTCTTCTACTTGAATGTTCATGAACATCTTCATTTGCTATCGAGAGTTCAGAATCATGAAATTTTCATTCGATTGCATGCTTGTGTATAAGATTGGGGTCGAGACCGACTACTTTAAACTTAACTTGACTCAACTAACTTAATTCGACCCAATTGACACAATTATAGATTTGATGACATATATTCTCGACTTAATTACAACATATATAAAGACTTCTGACTAATAAAGAATTAATCGGCATGACTTTGACTTGTTAACCATAATGAGGGCTTGACCAAACTTATAATTAAAGGACTGAGTCGACCAAATGCAGCATTGACCATATCAATTTCAACCATGTTTTAGTGTAGCATGCTTTACATAAACACGTGTGCCTAACTTTTTAAAACCTAGACCATGTATGGAGAAATAAAAATGAGGTGACCATTTTAAAACATTGACCAGCTGACCAATTTTAAGTGTCCAACCAAGTCTAGCGTAGACCTTATGGAGGTGAAGTGACTTATAAACCGACTAACTATCGACCCAAAACAACCATTTAAAATCAACCATTAATTGTCTCCTGATGATGATCCCAGAGTAGGGTTTGAGACGTCAAGATCTTCAACTCTCCAACGCAGCTCCTTCTTACACTTCAATCAACCATCAATCCAGACATACAAATCGACCATATTTTAAAAAAAATATGTGTATGTCACTTTCGGTTGAGTCAAAATATTCTCAATATATTTACGTCGAAGGCTTTCTTTCTGCGAGGTTGAGTTTGAAAAAACTATACCTCTTTCATCATCCATCCATCCAACAACCCTTCTCCACTTGTCCGCTATGCAAACTTATTCTCTTCCAATAATAACCTGCCATGTGCATCATTGTCGATGGCGTGTTCATCTGAATTATATGGTGGGAACTTTGTGATCCTATAGCCTCAATGAGCTATTAATTATGTCAAACACACACTTCATCTTCTCCTCCCTCATCCCCTTCGCTTGACACTTATATATCCACACATCATCTTCCCGCCACATTCTCACATCCATCATGAAAATCCCTCTGTTTCTTTGTAACCCCAACCCTCATTTGAAAACTTCCCTTTGGATATGCCAATGTATACATACAAAAAGTAGCACTAGGACGATTTGCATTTTAGGTGGAGAAAGTATATGGAGAAGGGTAGAAGAACGAATATGATGAGGGAATAGGAAACAACAATGAGCAACAACCACCACAACAACGACACAAACTCCAGCTCCACATCCTCCTCTCTGCACAAACAACTGCAACTAAATGAAGGAGGACGATCGGCTCAGTGGACCTGAGAGAATATAGAGCCCCAGTGAGGCTTATGATATTTTTGTATCGTTACCTTACAAAATTATGAATGATGTTTTAAAACTATATGACTTACACAACAAAAATGACTTATTTCCATCAAAATTTTCAGTTAACACTAATAATTTATGTTATTATTCAACTTAATTCCCTGCACATTGGCAATTTAACAGACTTAAATTGTTAATAAGGATTGCATGTTGTCACCATATATGGAATCAAGTTCATTACATGTTCAATATGGCCACCACTACGTCATCAAAATCGAATCCTAGCCAGGGGCACAAATCCTTTTCCCATGTGGGAAGCCTACGTCAGTTTTTGTTCTTTTTATTTGTGAATTTATTCTTATCTTTTTGTTTAAGCTTCCTTTTCCCATGTGGGAAGCCTATGTCAGTTTCTGTTCTTTTTATTTGTGAATTTCTTTTTTATCTTTTTTTTTACCTCAATTTTTATTCTTCTCAATAAACACTTGCAGTGTTATGGAAATGTGAACCATCGAAAGGATTACTTATGCTGAAGCTATGTAATTATCCTTGGAAAAAATGACATTGATCTCTAAAGTTATCATGCAATCTACTTCAACCCATTCCCAATCATTGTGTTTCCTATGAAAAAGAACTCTGAGAGCTCAATAAGCGGTAATATCTGGTCTCATAGTTATAGCATGTGTATAAGCCACAGCGGTTGTTCCCAGATGATATCACGATGATATTTACTGAAGTAAGTATTGCCATCTTGCTTCGGTAATTCCACCTATTTTACATGTTCACAGGTACATCCAATCCTGGATCCACTATTCTTCATGATCCTATGATTCAATCCATATAGACGATGGGGTCAATTATACTTGTAATGATTTTTGTATAAATCTAGGTTGTTGATGAAGATATTAGTCTAAATCGATATTATAAAGAATGGAAATCAATGATAAGTTAGGGAATTTTTCTTATTTATCTCCTCTCATGTAGTATCCCTAACATGTGCCAAGTTATGAAATCGACCATCCACTCATCCCTTTTAATTGACAGGTGTCAACAATTTCGGAGTGACCAATTGCATCTCTTTAATGTCTCCATGTGCCTCTGAAATCGGAGATATGCAGCCATGTTGCTGAGATCTAACGGATTTAGATATTGAGTTATGGTTTTCAAAAGAAGGAATATCCCCCTCTAAAGTGGTTTTCATTAAATTCTTGGTATTATTCATAAGACATAATAGCATGGTTCCCCTAGGAGAGGATTTGACTTAGAGATAGAGATACTACATTTCCTTGCAAATAAAGAGAAACTACATTATGTTCTGTACTAAGATGAGCACAATGAAGAATGGCGTTGTTTTTCTTGGATTACGTTTTTTCCTATGCTATGATCTAGTTATTTATTTGTAGGTATTTCAAAAGCATTTTCACATGTTTCCTTCAATTGTATTTGTGTTTCTAGATTGTATGTATTGGTGTGGATGAAATTTTGTGGATTGGTGTAAATGAAAATTAATGTGTTGTATGTATTGGTGTGGATGAAACATAGTATTGGTGTGGATGAAACATACTTTGCAAATAGGATACACAGTGTTAGAATGTTGCAATTTAAATTTTAATACATTGCACGAATGTGGTTAATAAGATGATTAATTGTCATCAAATATGTATGCTATTTCATTTCCCTTCCCCGTCAACTTCCCAAGAATTTTGTTCCATTTCGCCACAATTATTCAACGAAAATATAATTAAAAAAAATAAAAATAAAGACTTGACATTTGGTTGGTTTATCAAATGATGAATGGAAGGAAAAGAGCGAATTGTACACGATTTATTTGTAATATGAACATTAAAAAGCAATAGGCCTTGTAAGGTTGGAATTTCAAAATTATATTAACATGTCCATTTCACAGCTTGGAATAATTTCTTATACATATTTCTCACTTTTTATATGTTCGATTATAGGTATGCAGATTTCATGGTTGTATTCAACAACCAAAATGCCCCATTGATGGATAATTTGGTTGTCAACTGCCATTTTTAGAGGACAGTGGACATATGGAGTAGCAAAGCCAAAGCTGGACAACATAAATGCTTATGAGATTGAATCATAGCATACGAATAGAGTTGATTCGATTCAAAAGGTGCATGTGTAAGTTTTTTTTCATACAAACACCATGAAAAAAAAGAGTGGAGAAATTAATTCAGGTCATTGCATACAGACAGTTGATTTCATTCAAAAGGTGCAATTTTGAGTAATTTTTTTCCCAAACAAACACCATGAAAAAAAGAGTGGATAAAATGATACAAGGTTTAACTCACTAATTTTCTCTCCCATATACATTTCAATGCTCGCTTAAAAACCTTAAATTCGGTTGGTGATTATTACCTCCAAATTATTTGGAAATACATTGCCCTCCCATTAAATTTCATTATTTGGAAGTACAATGCCCTCCTATATACATTTCATTGTTGGCTTAAAAACCTTAAATTTAGTCGTAGAAATCACAAGCCAGCCACTAGTTATCTAATGGGTGATGATATGAGAATTATCCTCAATTTATTTGGAAGTCCATTCCCCTCCCATAAACATTTCATTGAAGGATTGGTAATTTGTTCCACTATGGATGTATTCTCATAACACTTGTGTTTTGTTGGTTAAATTAGCATATTTTCTTTCCATTCATATATGAAGGTTAATTTTCTTTTATTTAACGATCTCATTTGTCTGAGGTGTCCACACTTTCTAACCCAAGTTGAAGTAGCATTTGATACATAGTATTTAAATTGTTTTGTATAATCTAGCGAATGAATAATTGTTTGTTCAAATGATAATTTGCATTGTTTAAATGACAATTTCAAACATTTGGATAAATTCAAAGTATAGGTTTAACCTAGCACAACTAATTATTGAAGTTACAAAATTACTAAAGTTAGAATTTTGAAGTTGAATTTTAATTTTCAAAGGACAATTTCAAACATTTTTTTACAGATTTGAAGCATAAAAATTACTCTAGAATCACCAATTGTAAGGACTAAAATTACAAAATAAGATTAGTATATTTTTCATTAAAACAATAATATTAAATAAGTAAACAATCACATTAACTTTAATATATTAATGCATTTTTGAGAAATTATAATTTTTATAATAAAATTTATTAACTAAAAAAGAAGTGTGAAGAAGTGGTGAAGACTATAAATTGTATTAATTATAAATTTATTACTAATATTTATTAATTATGGAGAAGTCTATAAAATCCATGTCTAATTATTCAATAAAAGTGGAAGAAAATTTGTGATGGCATAAATGGAATTATAGGAAGGACAATAACTTTAGTCTATAATGAGGAGTATATCAAATTGTAATTGCATCCTATATGTACAAGCATCTTTTAAATAGACCTGAATCCTTCTTAACAACAGAATATAGATATTATAAGGTTGCACTTTTCTTTATGTTTAAGCCATACATGTATCCTCTTCATAATGGAATTTCAGATGCGGAATGTAAACCACAATATAAAAGTGCCATGCAGAAGCCATAAAATGAAACATCATTTTATGATGAGAAATCAATGAAATAAACAAGCTTAGTATAACATGATCTTTCCTAGCATAGAAACCTCTTGCATGTACAAACATGTGTGACAATGAAGGGACACACTTGTAACAAGAGAGAGACATTGTGTAAGCCATGTGTATCCCATTTTATATTTGTTATCAACTAGAAAAAACCACACTTTCCCATGCTAATTTACATTTATGGTTGTGTCTCTTGGGTTTTGATGTGGCTTGATGACTTAAAATTAGTAATCAAAATTGATAAGAAACATAACATAGCATTGTTATGTGCCTCTCGTGTTTCAATTAAAACATATATGCCACATGATTATATGTGAATTGTATATATAAATATTTTATGAAAGTGGATATGTGACTTGTAACTATTGTTGTTATGACAAACCAATATGGTGATTACAATTCAATTATGCATCCAAGTCATCTTATGGACATGTAACAAATGCAATGGTTGAATTTGTTGTGTGTTTGTTATATGACCAAAACCTCGAGGTGTTAGTGAAGGTCGTCCACCAAGGTCCTAAAATAAGTCCATAAGAATATTGTGACATAAAGTTTTAATTCAAGCGGTTAAACAATTTAGAGATCTATGTTATTAAGCATGCACTATATATTTTGTTGATTAAATGAATGAGTAACATCTTAGCTATAATTATTTAGAGAAACTCCTCATACATGACATTATTGCTTTAACGATATACATATTTTGTCTAAAAATTCCTCATAATAATATTGTTGCTTCACCAAATATACATTTTTTATTAAAATTATCTCGTATATTACATTATTTGTTTGATATTTATTTTGAAAATTTTCTAACATATATATTCTTCAAAAAAATTGTTTAGGGAAACCCCTCCAACTAAATTTGAATTCTTGGCCTATTAGGCCATATTTCCTTTAATTATTAAATTTTATTTAAATGCCTACTATTCTAGGATTCCTCGTCTCTTGAAGCAATTAAATCATGGCATGCATCCATCACTTTCATCATGTGGTTTCTCTCATCTTCATGGTTTCTCATCAAATCTTGCTTCACCATCACTTCAAACAGCTATCAGAAATTTATGGTTGTTGGTTGACAACATGTCTTGTTCATAGATTATATGCCAAATTTTGGGCCTTATGGAAAACCTATAAGCTTCCAATTCTTCTTTGACGAGGGTTGTGTATTTGCTAAGGCATAGGGGAGGTGGGTTGAGTTGCATGAGCAAGAAGAAAGGAAAATCAACTGCCATCTTCAATGAAGAAATGGGAAATACTAGAATCCTAGGACTCTTTGGGGTCATTGGAGGTTTTACGAGGATCCACCAAACACAAATAATGCTTGAATAGGTTAGGTTTGAAAATGGGAATAGTCATCCATCTTGAAAATGATGTTTATTTATCCACTAATGCAACAATGTCATTGATCTTGATGTTTGAAGATCTTGGTGTCAATAAAGGAAACAAAATTGAAATCAACTTGGTATTATAAAGGGTAGGATTTCTCTCAACATTAGTCCAAGCAAGCTTTTGAAGATTAATTATTGTTTTTTTGTTTATTTTTAAAGGTCTATGAATGTATTTGTTTCTACACAAAAACCACTAATATTTCTAAATCTCCATACAATGTTAAGACTCACTAAAACATTGTTAACACTCACATTAAAATTACCACATTGAGGCCATTAGCTTCACTAAATAGCCGAATATGTTTCTAGGGATATTTACAAGACAAAAAATGACACCTTGTAAGAGCTCTAGGCGATATTCTTAAGAATGGTACAAGAATGGACTGGTATGAGGGTTTCTTGGTTTGGGGTTCAACTCCCCAAGTACTAGCTATAAGTTTCATTGCTTGTTCAAATCAACTAGGTATATTGATTATATTTCCTCGAGGTGTGTCTAACAAAGTTATTAAGATAGAGGGGACTTAAGATAAGTATAAATTGAATATTTAACTTTTGGTTCTATATATTTCCTCGAGCTATTTCTAAGGAGAGAAGGAATAGAGGTGAGGATACCAAACCACCCATATGTTTAAACCATATGAAAAAACATTATGTGTACATAACTAAGAGTATATGATACAACAAACAAGGTTGCCTTAGTCCTCAACATGAACAAAGAGTCATCATGTTTCATGACATTGGGTGGAATATCATCATGAAGTTGGATCCCAACCTATATTGATAATAATTCACACAAAAAATACAACTCCCTTTTCCACTTCATGACATCTAATTTTTCTTTCCATATGTTTTCCTTTCGGGGTTTTATTGCACCTTATGGGGAAATTGTTAGTTTAATAGTTCACAAAATGTTTTAACATACCAACATTACCATCTCGTGGTCACATCCAAAAATTAAATAAAAAGAGCGGTACATATTAAGCGCTAGTTGATCATCTGCATGCTTTCGTTGGAAAATAATTGTTTACACACTACACTCACTGGCACTTCGACTACTAATTGTTTAAATCTCTAAGCCGACTAGTAGTCAAAATAACTAGTCGACTCCAATTTCTTTTCACATCTACTCAGGTGGAGTGCAATGGATGAGTGGATTTCAGAAAGGGATTTGATGGAGTCAGATTCATGCATAAAGAGTTAAATTCCGTTGATTATTCTCCAGTTGACAGGTTAGTACTCTGGTCGATGGGTTATTGCAACTGACGTTCTGTTGTTGGACTAGTATCTTAACTTGATGGTAGATAGTCAGACTAGTCAATGAGTGTAGTGCAGGCCTAGAATTTGATGATGTACAGTACGTTTGTCCCTTTCCAAGATGTATTTGACAGATGGATTGAAATTTGTCACGTTACTGTCTACAGGTTTGCAAAATTATATCCCTTCAAATGGATGTTTAACAACATTTCTTACCCATCATAAGTTTTAATACTTGTTTCCTAGTATATATCCTAATCTCCTATGATAGATATCATTGGATGGGAGTCTGTTGCACATATACTATAGATTTTAAATCCGTATTAAAACTGCATGCAATGTGTAGACTGTAGTTACATCAACATGGTAGAGCCGTCTTAGAGAACTTTGAAAGGTGAATACCAGCTGGTATTCATTAATGAAGCATTGTAAGTAGTGAAAATGAATTAATTGATCACAAAATGTATGCATTGGCCTTTTGCTAATAGTTATGTTTGTTGGGTTGTCCCTACTCAGGAGCTGAGGTAGTTGGTGGACTCCCAAAGTCCCAACTTCCATTTTTTTTCAAGTCTCCGGCTCGACTTCACCCTGGTCGCCTACGTTGATCCCTTTCCTCTGCTAGAGTATTTCCTATCACTTTTAGGCTCCAACACTACCAACAGAGGTTATAAACTTATATCGTTACCACTCACACTGACATGCTTGACGGGAGTTTTAGAAGATCAAAGTGCCATTGACCCTCACGATTCGATGGGTAAGTTGAATTTCTTACTTCTTTTTGTTCCTGATATTTTTTTGGACTTTTCAAAATTTTAAATTAAATTTAGATTAAAAAAAAACTCACTAGGAAGTTGGATTCCTTTTGTCTTTATCCAACATCATCAAAATCCTAAATTAAAAATACATTGGATAATGTAACTTATGAAAAAACACTAAATAAGGTAAATATTTATTCAATCAAGTAGGAATCTTTTGATAGGTAGTAATTCATATGAATTACTACCTATCTTGTCGATGGCCAAGATATTTGACGGGCATGCAGTTTAACCTAACCAATAAACATAACTAACACTCTCTCCACGTGAATGATCAATTTATAGACATTTTTATCTGGGGTAGAGTATGATTTATGTTTTTTATCTAAGGAATAGGATGAGACAAGTGTACTGTTTAGATTGATTTTATTGCAATAATTCAAAATCCAAATAAACAATTATAAAAAAAAAATAACTTATAATTATAACTGAAGAATAGATAACTAACAATTCATGGAAGATAACTAGAAAATGTTATATAAAAAGAAAAGGAATATAACTTATAATTATAAGTGAAGAATAGATAACTAACAGTTCATGGAAGATAACTAGAAAATGTTAGATAAAAAGAAAAGGAATATAAAAAATAACTTATAATGGATAAATGGATAACATGTAGCTAGGCATGGATAACTCAGAGTTGAACCAGTTTAACTAAAGAATACGAAGAATAAAAAATATTTCCAAACTGTCTTCCATTCCATAACTATCTCTCAACCATTTGATCCCTATCGATGTGATGAAGCCACAAACTATGTGAGTGTGCTGCTTACTCTTAAACGACTGACTATCAACCCACATATACTTGTTTATTACTCACCACCCCATTCATTCCAACAAAGACTCTGTGGTCTAAGTAATTTCAACGCAAAAAATAATATAATGCTTTGCAAATATTAAACCACAACGATCTTGCAAAAAAAAATGAATAATTTCTCTTTCAAGGCCACCAAGCTTATATTGATTATGGGAACGCTAATTTGATTGTTTTCAAGGCAGCATCTCCCTTATAGAATACAATTATAAAGTAACATTACATCATACCTCTCGACATGTGCACTTGTGACTTAGGGAAATGGTATGCCATCTCTCTCATGAACAACAACATCCTTCTTCCATATGCATAAGCATGGTGGCCTTGAAGTGGCTACGATATATCCTTTCTCCATATGCATATCAATCATTTCACAGTTTTATTGCAAACTTGATTCTTTGCATGAGCATTTCCATGAACAACGACACGCAACAACCTTTCACACATTCTGGTAGGCTTCGCTGCATGATCATCTCACTTTTATTCTTGGCAAATAGTAAGCTCTCACACATAAAAAATCAAGACAATATGAATGAATCAAATGTTTACCTGCTTGGCATTCATCTTGGAATCAATATGTGTACATCCATAATGTGGTTGGAGCCGTAACTGCTTTTTTTAGTTAAATTTCTTAACATAGGTTAATGATGTCAATTAAGGGCTTTGAAGGGTCCCTCTAACATGTGGCAAGTATGAGAATGTGAAATTTAAAATAGGGGATTTATTTTCTCATATCCAACATGCTCATTATTGAAATCGGAGGTTGTGATATAGTTCTAATGTTACATAATGGTTATGAACATTAATCCTAGTTATAGTGAATTTCAAGGATTTATACCTAAGATTCAATAAGGAGGGTCAAAAATACACCATCAAGGGTCTCCAATCTAACTCCCCTTAAATTATCATTGCTCATCAAGTGGATAATCTCTCAAAGAAATGCCAATTTTGCATTATTTCCCAATTCAATGCCATCCAAGTTCAGTTGCTCTATAGGAAATTCACCTTGATTTGAGTTGGTTTTAACTAAACATCAATATTTTTTTAATCACCTCATGGTGTACCTCCATCACATAAAGAGTATGATCATGGTATCGCACTAATTCCCAATATTAAACTACTATATGCATCTTTTTTTATAAGAACGAGTAAATATTTTGGTATTAAAAGGGTTGTGGAAGTCCCTACAGCCAAAGATTTACAACCAAAGACTAAATGCAAAGGAACGAGGGATCCAAGAGCACGAAGGAGTGTAATGGATCCCTTTCTTGAATTAATGAGGATGAGACCTATCATCATCCTAAAAAATCATGAATTCCAAGTGTGATTAGGTCCTTAAATTTGTTGATTGGGTAAGATTGTAAGAGTTAAATATTTCATGTGGAAAATCATTATAAAACTAGGGGATCCGCCTTCATTCCAGGCAGCCTCATTTTGGACAAGGGCTCCCTTATTAAGATTCACTAGTTCTTTCATCCAATAGTTAACAACAAAATTGATATGACATTGAACATGAAATATTTGTACTTGTTATGTCCCCTAATATTTAATTTTAATCTTTTGATGAAAATAATTAATTATAACCATTATTTTGGTAAATTCATGAATTACTATTGTATGAGGCCCAATAATTATATTCAATGCAATACTGATTTAATTTGGATCAAGAGGGCGTGTAGGAAGGTGAATGGGCCCATAGGAGTTGTACCCCATGTCTCCTAATATTTAGTTTTAATCTTGATGAAAATAATTAATTGTGGCCAAATGTTATTTTGGTAAATTCATGAATTAGTACTGTAAGGCCCAATACTTATTTTCAATGCGATATTGATTTAATTTGGATCAAGAGGGAACATATGAAGGTGAATGTGCCCATAGGATTTGTATCTCCGAAGGAATCTGGGCTAAAACAGGAAAAAGCAAGAAAAGTAGGGAAAAAAACTAACAAGAAAAGCAGCAAGAATCTTTGAAAAGCAATAGGATCAAAAATTAGCTAAAGAGAGCATTGGAGGCAAAAGTAACTCTCAAGAAAAGAAACAAGAATCTCTTAAAAGAAACATGACCTAAATTTAGCTAAGGAAAGGTGGGGCCACTTCCATTTTGAATTTATCAATGATTGTTAAGTTTTACTTAGTTAAAATATTAATAAAGAAGTTGAAGTTCCTAGAATAATTATTTTCTCCAATAATTCCTAATTTTACTATTGTTTTTTATTATTTTCATAAGAGAATTCTAGAAGGACAGAAAAGGTTGAAGGTCGAGTTATAAAAGAAGGATGAGCTCTCTTCTTACAATATTTTGCTATTTTTTTGTTTCTGGTGTTGGAGAGCTCTTATCTTTTAAGAGCTTGGGAGATGTGCCCCTTGCAACTGTGAGGAGAGATCATCCAGATCTCTCATTTGTGTTTCATTGCAGGTGATTGAGAGAGGAGTGTTGGTGAAACCCACCAACAAAGCTTCGTCGATAGGGTTTCCCACTCTATCAACGCCCTGCAGTGCAATATCCCTGAGCACCGGTCTAGACAGGTTTTACCTTGCCCAGCAGTGTTTGTGGAGCAGACAAAGTCTCACCCGAGGCGTTCAAGGGAGAGCTGTCAGAACCGAGCTTCCGACAGTGGGAGATGAGGATATGGGGATCCGACAGAGGGACACCATAACTTATGCAATCATCACCCAGTAATATCGTAGCATTATTCATGGAACATCGTTATTCATAGCACATTAAACAGTTGTAGATTGCATCAAAATAAAAACAACAGATCACATCGATATAGCAGGAAGAGACTGAATCACATCTATATTATGCCATTGTAACAGAACAGATTCGCCACATCATAATAGATCTTTAGCAACAGATAAGAATTGATCCATACTCATTGCATCATATTAACCTTGCATAAATGTACCGCATTACACAATTCTTCTCCAAAACCGGAGACTGCATACATCACGAAGAAAACCGGATAAAAATCACAGTTAAGACAGAAAATTCTCCATAAAACAGATCACACCAGATCTTATCCATGAAATTGTTCACAATCTCATACAATCGCTCACAATTGCCCCCTATTGCTCCTCAAAATAGATCTATAAATAGGCTTAAGCATTTACATTTAGGGTCCACTACTAACTGACTTTTAACCGCTACTGACCTATTGCAACAAAACTTGGTCAAAATATACATAAAATATTCAAAAATCAGTTATTCTTCCATTTATCGAGCCAATCTGCCCTTGCACGATACCGCGTGATNGCCCCAAACCCCTTGCCAATAGGCCCCCAACACAGTTTTGTGGCTCGCCCTCGAGCCACGTCAAGTCGACAGGCTGTGTGTCGAAGTCTTGTCCTTAAAATATTCAAATTGCTACGCAATTTCTCAAACCTCCAATTGGAATTTACTGGCGATACTCTCACAATTATTCAAATTTTGTTGGACGGGGTGCTCCTCACTAGCCTTGCTGTCAATCGTTTATCAATTCTTTTGAACAGCCTAGAGCATGGTGATAGCCTTAACAGCCAACTGGCCACCGATTTCTTGGAATTCATCAAGCTTCTCGCGGTGCTTTTGTTGGCGTTCTTATGCCCGGGAAGCTCGCTGCTGCAGATCCTTCAATTCTATGGCCCAGGTGATATGCACCATCAGCGGCATGGCCTTTAGTGACGTCTTCAGGGTTGTCAATTGGCCCTCTGCCTCTTGCACCTATGCAGTCAATTGATCAAGTTGCTCATCCTAAACAATACTTTCCCAAAACTGTGTGGTCGCCTCTATAACAGTTTTAGCCTCTTGCTCCATGGTGCCGAACTGAGTGGCAATTTCTTCAATGGAGGTCTTGCGCTCTACAACCTGCTATGGCGACATTGTGGGTTGTACCTGGGCCTGGAGCAGCAAGTTATTATCTCGAAGTTGAACTAGAGTTTTCCCCAATCACTTGGCCTTTTCGACTGGGGTGAGCCCTGTGGTGTTGTCAAAAATGTTCTGGCAGGCATCAGAAATAGCCTTCTCAACTTCACTGCACTGGGCACACAGCTGTGCCTACTCAACAATTAGGTGGTCTTGTGCCTTCTTAAGGTCGATAATCTCTTCAGTAGCCTTTCACTGTGACTCGGCCTGCGTCGCCTTCAAATGGTTGATTTCTTGTAACTTTTCCTCTGTCAACTGCACGGGAACCTGGTGCAACTCCTCTGATTCCTTCTGTAACTTCTCAACGGTATTCTGGGACTTGACATAGCCCTCAGCCAAATATTTTTGTCGTGCCACAAACTCCAGTGCAGTGCCATGCTGCAATTCAACCAGTGCTATAGCTAATAGTTTGTTCAGATCCAAAGTCATGCTCTAGATTGGGTGCAGCTGCTAGTGAACTTCTTCATTACCGACGTCAATCGCAGGTCAGGGAACTTGCACGTTCCTAGCTCAAGGCTCAGTGCTGATCAACGGGCTATCCTACAATAGAGGTCTTATCGATGGTTGTTTGAAATAATATCAAAAATGGACTGTAGTTTATCTCTTACCATGCCAAATTCTTCATGGTTGGATTCATGGATCATCATATTCGTAGTCGTAGATGAATCCGTGACGGCTTTGATAAGCCGTTGCAGTTGGTCTTTCATCCTCGATTTGGTACCACAACCCGCCTCGTACTCCTGATGCCATTTGGTGCGAGTATCCTCCCACATACATTCTATTGCATCTTCAGGATCCATCGATGACGCATTGTCGTATTCATGGGTGCTTAATTCCTATGGGATAGGGTCATCAGGGACCTCCGGGGGTAGCTCCTTATCTAATTCCTCCTGAATCACCTGGATGCACCAGTCCCCCGGCTAGTCTTGCACAATAGTATCCAAATCTTTTGTGGTGACTTTATAAGGCACTGGTAGCGCCTGCCGATTAGGGTCCCCCCTGGCATGAATATGAATGAACTGGGGTCCAATAGAAAACCGAAGGATCTGCTAATACTTGGATACGGCGTAGGGAGAAACTCTAGGAATGGCAACTACGGCAGCCTGCAGCGCTTCCCAATAGATCCAGAAATGAATGGCACAATCTGGTTGTCGATTGGGCTCTTCGACCCACCATAGGTTTTGATATCGAGCACCGCGGAAAACTTTGACTGCCTCAATCGCCATTGGTTGGTAGTCTTCAGGTTCCATCCAAGATAAAAGAGTGATAAGAATCAACAGCCAACAATAAGAAAAGGGCCACCCAGTCTGAGTAGCAAGCGCATCTTCAAGAAACTGATTTAACAAAAATAGAGACCAATTCATTTGTACCCCTTCAGCACATTTCTGGGCACATGCGACAACACCCGAATTGCATTGGATTGGTCAATTGTCGCATACAACCTTGATGGCCAAAATTCTTGCGCCAATGCACACCATCTGTTAGTTAATACTGTCAATGCAATAAGCGTGACCATCCCATTATAAACCAAAGCACTCCTTCAGCTGCTTGGCAAGTTTCTTGTCCATATCTCTTCCTTGAATATATTGCATCAAGTCCTCCCTAGCCTTCAGAAAACCAGTAATGCTTGCAATCAAGTCAACTGTGACAGGGGTCGATGTATTCATCCAAAGCATCCCTCCATAGAAACACACCAACAGTTGCTTCATACACACATGTGCTTCTTTGATCAAAATGGGGCATATTGATGAGCCCTAGTAACCCAGACTTGTCTAACCCACTAGCCCATGGTTTTGGAATTCGCTGAATGGGGCCAACAGGCGCCATAGGGATGGATTCATATGGCTCATCCTGAAAATATTTAAGCAAGAGCAAGTCATGATCATCAAACTTAATCCTGATCAACGCAGGGATGATATCAACCAAGCACATCATCCCTTCCGGTAGCACTGGCAACTTGTGTGAGTACTTCTAATTCTTCGACGGCTACCATGGCTTGGCTCCTGGATGTGTAGGAGCAATGTATCCCAAAATATCATGCACCAAGACACCCCAAGTTGCCACAGACTCAATAGCTCCTGAGCTCAACAACCCAAATTGTGCAATTCCTTCTCCCCGTATTCTCACATACGTGCAAGTTTGCCTCTTCTCTTGTGGCATAGGACTAGGTCTCTAAGTATGCTACTTCCACTTAGGAATGGACGACGAACCCACTGGCATACTCATGATTTCTTCTTCCATAGCCATGGGCTAAATGGGGGACTCATACTCACTGGAAATTTCAATAGCATCAAGGCTGCTTAGCATCCCTTACCCCTCAAAACCTGAAAATACACTCAACAGCTTGAATCTGCACTTCACTCAACACTCTACATAGAATTCACCTTCTATTTCTGCTCGTGCCACTAAAGAATGCCATCCAATGCATCTCATGTGGTATTTTATAGCCACTTCCAATCCAAATTCATCATTACCAAATCTAACTTCACCATTATTTCCAAATCAGGTATTAATGACACCAAATCCGCTGGTGAACTTAGGCTTCTAATGGTCAGATCACCCATTAATGTGGGTTGCTTCAACAAGCACCGCCAGCCAACTGGTTTAACTACCTGCATTTATTACTTGATTTGACCACCCCACAGTCCTGCAACTGTCGCAAAGGGTCAACCGGTTACCGCTAACAATTTGAACCTTGTGCAACCTCTCCCTCAGGGCTTTCCTTGCTCTGCTAAACTAAAACCTTCATTTTTTTTCAACACTTCATGTGGTGTGCATCGCCAACCCCATTCTATAGGGCTCCAAATGACTCCCATTAATGAGCTTCGGCAATGTTACGCCATCTAACTGTTGTAACTAAACTGCACCGCCAGATGTAATGGACTAAACAAGATAGGGACCTAACCAGTGCATTTGTAATTTACCTGGATGCTTGAAGAACTTATTGTCGTATAACAGCACCAAATCTCCTGTCGCAAACTGTTTATGCTTAATATGGAAATCATGCCATGCCTTCTATCGATCCTTTGCAACCTGTTGCTGGAAGCCTATGATGAAATGATCTTCATCAATATGACTCAATTGTGCAGCATGTTCTTCTAATTTCATTGCATCATCCATGCCTGTCGCTGCGAAAATGCGCAAGCTGGGAATAATATACTCCATAGGCATGACTGCCTCTTTCCCATAAACCAACTTAAATCATGTCTGGCTTGTTAGTCATTTTCCAATAGTGCGATAGGCCCATAGAACTGCATGAATTTTTAGATCCCAGTCATCACAGTTATTGTTACATACCTTGGTCAGTGCTATCTCCAAAATTTTGTTGAATGCCTCAACAGTACCATTTTCCTGCGGGTGGTATGGTGTACTCCTCTTATGTTGTATCTGGAGCTCCTCAGTTAGCACTTTTACCATCCGATTGACAAAGTGACTACCCTGGTCACTCATCAGGATTATAGGACACCCAAATCGCATCACAATGTTCTCAAAAATAAACCGTGCTACTGTCGCAACGGTACAATCAATGACTAGTGCAGCTTCTGCCCACCAAGTCAAGTAGTCAGTTGCAGTAATAATATAGCAAGCACCAGTACGCTTACCTAGCGGATTGATAGGGCCCACAAATTCTACAGCACATTTATCAAACGGTTGCAGAGTCACCTACGGCACTAGGGGCATCTCATCCTTCCGTGATGGTTTACCAACTTGTTGGCAGACATGACATCTCCTTGCATAGTCTCATCATTATGCAACGTGGGCCACCATAGCCCAGTATGCAACACTTTTCGTGTAGTAACGCGGCCTCCATAGTGACCTCCCGCAATCCCTGCATGTGCTTTTTCTAGAATGGGACCCTGCTCATGCGGTAAGACACACCGTCGCAAAATTTCATCCGATCCAAGTTTGTATAACTGTCCAGCAATTAGTTGAAAATCGGAGGCTTTTACGACCAGTTGCTTCTTTTGGCTAGTCGACATGTCTATTGAGGCGACACCAGTAGACATAAACTGAATAATTGGTGCATAGTGATCATCTGTGATGTCAACCCGGAACAATTGTGCATCTGGAAATCCATCATCAATATTGGTTGGTTCTTCACCATTTACAATACGTGACAGATGATCTGGGCCAGCATTCAACCATCCTGGCTTTACCACTATTTCAAAATCAAACTCTTGGAACAAAAGTAACCAATGATAGATTCTCCCCCCAACATAGGCTTATTGACTAGGTATTGTAAAGCAGAATGATCAGT
Source organism: Pseudotsuga menziesii (assembly GCA_001517045.1). NCBI lineage: Eukaryota > Viridiplantae > Streptophyta > Pinopsida > Pinales > Pinaceae > Pseudotsuga > Pseudotsuga menziesii. The sequence goes on along the minus strand of LPNX010826146.1, from coordinate 166,599 downwards.
GAACATCTTGAAATGTCCTCCCAACAAATAGTGCCTGAACTTTTGCAGAGCATAAACCATCGCCAGGCCTTCCCTTTCGGTCGTGGTATAATTTCGTTTAGAAAATGATAATATTCTACTGGCATATGCTATTGGATGATCCAAGTCGCCTTCGCCTGGCTGCACAAGAACAACCCCCGGTGTAGTAGAAGAGGCATCAACATGCACATGGAATTATTTATTCCAATCGGGAAAAACCAGTATTGGTGCAGAGGCCATCTTGGCCTTCAGGGTGTTGAAGCTTCCTTGACATTCCAGAGTCCTTTCAAACACAGTGTCTTTCTTTAACAGCTTTTCCATGGGAGCGGTAATCGCAGCGTATCCTCTGATAAACTTGCGATAGTAGCCCGTATGTCCCAGTGTTTCCTGGAGCATCTTTACATTCATCGACGATGGTAAACTGAGGATTAGTGCAATCTTCATTGGATATACCAACAGACCTTCTTTGCATACGATGTACCCAAGTAGAATTCCAAAGGGTGCATAGAAAATACATTTTTTTAATTCAATGCAATCTGATGTTGTCTACACCATTCCAGCATCAATCGTAGATTGTCCATATGGTCTCTAATCAAGCCATAGACAGTCCAGTCATCCATATATACCTACAGGAATTTTTGAATAAAATCTTTAAATACAGCGACAACTACGCGGAAGAATATAGCAGGTGCATTCTTCAGCCCAAATGGCATGATGGTATATTGGAAACATCCCCACTCAGTGACAAACATGGTATTATGGCAATCCTCCTTCACAATCTGGATCTTGTGGTATCCTAAAAAGCCATCTGTGAAGGAATATACCTCTTGGCCACCTACACCTTCCAGGACTTCATCTGTAAAAGGGGTCGAGAACAGATCATGTAAACATGCATCATTCAACTTTCTCATATCGACACAAATGCGGATTTCACCAATCTTCTTTTCTTGGACCACCATCGGACTTATCCACTCTAATTCTTCTACAAGTTCAATGATCCCAGCATCAAGCATCTTGTCGATCTCAGCATTCATGCGATCCTTGTGTCGCGGGTTCAGTCTATATGGCCTCTAGCAGACTGGTTTTGCATCTGGTTTGAGTGGAATCTTCATTTCCCCCATGTCACCGAGTATCCCCTTCATTTCTAAAAATCGCACTGGGAAAAGGTCCTGGAATTCATGCAGTAGATCTGTTATTTTGGCCATCGTCTCTTCGCCCCAATAGTCTCCGACATTAGCAAATTTTGGATTTTCTACCGACCCAATGTTAACTTTCCAGATCCTCAGTGGCTAATTCATCGATTTCATTGGTATGTCGGGAGCTGCGACACCACAGCTTCCTTCGAACTATAGAATATTAACGTTCCGCGGCTCATCATCATCTTCAGGTTCCCCGGACAAGTTGTAGCACGTCATCATGGATTGGATTGAGCAATTTGCATGAGGATCAACGAGGTATGCAACAGGGATGAACTTTAGTACTACGTCGTGGATAATGTGTAAATCATTACATACCTCAAGGTTTGCATCCTGGAAGCTAAACGTTTGAACAAAGTAAACTGACAACTCCTCCCAAGTGGTAATGGTTCTGCACAATTCTGTTGCCAAATACCAGGATCTTGGCATCTCTTCTAGAGTATGAACAAAAGTGTGAACCCACTCATCTCTAGGTCATGATGTCCATAACGTCTGAAACTCGATCAAATGAATGGTGGGGTCATTTCACCCATCATAGCTCCCAGCATGATAGACCTCTACATCACCAAAGTAGGCCATCATCAACCTGCAGCACTGCTCCCAGTCATGGATCGCCTATTTGTGTGTCGCCCACCATCGAGCCGGAGTAGCCTTCAGTGCTACATCAAGAGTCAGTATCCTTTGCGGTTCGAACACCTTCTCTTCAAATACCTGAATGAATTTTGATAGCCCTGGCAGTCCTTCATAAATAGGCAACTTGACTATCTCAATCGCAACATGTCGAAGAGACTGTGTAATCGACCCACATTTTCTGAATGATATTTCATGCAATCGATTCCATCGATTTTCCAGAACACCTTCAGAATCAGACGTGGAACGTGTACTTTGCCATCCAAGTTTGCCATCAACAGTAGGATGGATATAGTCCTCGGAGATGTTATAATCATGATCCCAACTTCTCCTAACTTCATCCTTTACAGATTCGATATATCATTGTCCTTCATGATGGTTCATAGGAGAAATGACCCTAACATCCTGGTTTTCGAATGTCATAACACGTTTTTTGAAGTTGACAACTGCCATGCTATCATTAGCCCATCCAATTCCTAGAAACGCAGGATAGGAACCACCATCTCCTACAAGTTCTATCATGTCAAAGTCAACACATGTTTTCATAACTTCAATGTCGACAACTAAGTTTGAAACACGACCAATGGGCTGAACCTTCGCCTAGTTTTCTAAACGCATTTGTACCGACAACCGTCCCAATGTTGGATTTCCCATCAATTGCCAAGTTTTCTTTGTCAGGATGTTTACATCTTATCTAAGGTCCAAAATGACCGAGTCAACCTCATAATCTCCAATTTGGATATTCATCCTCATTTCCTTACCAATCTTCCTTTTTTGCAAGGAATTCATAGCAGAATCCTTCACTGTCTTATCCGAGAGGTGCAATAATGTCTCAAGCTCGGCAAGGGCATTCGAGTCCCTCACTAGTGATAGAGAACTCTCAAAGAACTTGCGCAGGGTACCATACTGTCGCGATGGTCCTGCTTCTGTGGAGGGGTCGAAAGCAAAAGGCATATCAATAATTGGTAACTTACCTAGATTTCTCCTGATTTCATTCTTTGCGTTAAAGAAAATATCTTTCTCTGTCACAATATCAAATGCGACCTTATTCTTACCAGCAAGCCAAACTTGTAGCTTTGGTCCATCATCTCCAGTTGTCGTACTAGTGTGAGTGACAATCCCCACGTTGACTTCCTTCATCCGCGGCTCAGCCTGAATAGTGGGAACTATTGATCCCTGGTTTAAGTTCAAAGGAAAATTCTGATTCAATGCTTGATTCATTAGTTAGTTCTGTGTCTGAGGTGGGTTCTGAGTCTGAGTCTACGGTGGGACCTGGTTCTGCACTATCGGTTGGTTATGTACTTGGAATGCAGGCTAATTCTGATTTTGTGCATTCTGTAACTGAGGAATTTGTCCTTCCTGCCATTTTGTAATCAACTGAGGGCAATTTTTGACATTATGATCGATGGTTTCACAGTATGTGCACTACGCATGAGGGCACTCCCTCTGGTAATGCCCAAATTCCCCGCAGGCGTATCACTAAATTGATTCACGACCTTGTCCTCCTCTGCGGCCAAATTCTTCTCCTCGACCTCTCAACCCTCTGTGGAATCCTCCTCCAACTCCTCTTTACTGATACTGCGGTTGGGCCATTTGTTGCTGTGGTGGGTTAGGTTTCTGCTAAACATATTGTGCAACTTGAACATATTGTGGTTGATTATACTATAGTCATGGTGCCTAGTTATACTATGGTTGTACCACCATTTGCGGCTATGGTGCGAACTACGGCTACACTATAAACTGTTGCTGTGTTTGCGCAGGGACAAACTACAATGGAGGCAGTGGAGTATACAGTACCTATGCTGTTGGTTGTACTACTTGCGGCTGTGCTTGCACTGTCTGGGGGTCCTCCTCTTTCACAAAGTATGAATCATACGTCCTTTCCTAAAGCAAATCATAGCCGCAGAAGTTTTTGTCGTCATGTCAAACTGACCGACAAAATGTATAATACAAACTTTCTGCTTTGGTAACCATCTTCTGCATGTAATCATAGTTCTCGTGTCAATGCCCATAGACCTAACAGATGTGACACCATCGTGCACCAGCACCACTCAACGGATTGGGGGGTCCTGATAGTAAATAATTCTGAAACGTTGGGAAGGTATCCTTGGTATGTCCGCTTGCATGGAAACAGGTGCACAAAAGATCATCGTGATCTTCCTTGGCCTTTTTTATGTCTTGCAATTGCAGCGTCAAATTGGCCAACTGTGCCTGAATCTGATTCATTCCAACAACGGTTTCCCCTACTGGTGATGCCTCCAATTTCATCGCGGTCTCCAGAGCCTCGCTCTGCATCACAATATTTTGTTGCATTAATGGTTGTCAAATATGCGGGACAAGCGCCATGATAAAAATTCTTTATGTTGAACATCGCTCATCTGAAAATTGACCCGAGCCATCAATGTCTTAAATCACTGATCAAAATCCCAAATTGTTTCATTAGGGAATTGTTTGATCTCTTTTAATTCATTAATGTACTGAGCTTCAGACTTTGGCTTCTTAAATTCCTCAAATAGCCCTGTTCTAATCTCATCCAATGTTTTTGCAGTACCTCCCTAAGGAACCTATGTGAATCTCATAAACCATTACAACGCATAGCCCCTCAGAGTAGTGGCTAGCTGACTTTTCTTGACATCATCATCGATAGTTTATCGATCAGTCCAGATTGATTCACATAAGAACCAGTACTTCTCTAGATCATCAGTGCCATTTCCATTGAATATCGGTAACTTCATTTCATCTCCTGCCATTCTAGACCTTCTTCCTCCTGTTGGTGCTCTATTACTAGACTGTTGCTGACACGTTGGGCAAGTCGACGTAGAATATGAGTTCCTTCCTTGTGGTGGAGTAGCAGAGGAGTAGACACATTACTGCTAGGTTTAAATCCTGTCATTCTTTCGGGTGTAGCCTGGGCCTGTATGTCCTCGTCATCACAAAAAGGTCGCTTCGTCCCGTGTGGTTGTTTTTCACGGTATCTCACTTTGACTTTAGCAGGACCTTCTCCCATCCTCTGCCTCTTTTCTCGAAACCTTGCTCCTCCCCTCATACAACCACTTGTTTCTTCGATGACCTTTACATTCTCATCAGAACTCATGCCCATCTACCCCTTATTTCCTTATGCATTTCCCCCCTTTCTATCACAGTGCCTACATCCCCCGCACACCAAAGTTCCACTACTCTTGGTCCATTTTTAGGATACCCTTTTCACATACTAGTTGCTTAATTGACAATTGTAGTGACAATAAGAATATTCCATGTGGTCCACTGAAAAACTCCCTTTTTGCTTCGCTAAAATATTTATTAGTATCAACGGTAAACTCAGTGATGTATCCTTCTAAGATACTATCCAACCATACCTCGACTGCTCGCGATGCCTTATTGTCGGTTTCTTGCAGCTCCTGGACCAATTCTGGGGTCCAGGATGTTGGCTCTCCTCCTTGAAAGTTTGTCTTCCACTTAGCAAAATTTTCCAACCATTCATGTAAGAGCATAGGGAATTCACAAAAGAACCATTCATGAGGACCGTCGTGGATATATATATCCAACCAGTGACCCATCGAAAGCTTAGGATTCTGATTTTTGGCTTCAGTAAATTCCTACAACTTTAGATCAAACCATCCCTCGATCTCTGATCAAGTTGGATGCCAAAACATATCCCCCTCTTATTTGCAACTCAGTCCTAGCAATGGAACCATTTGTCGGCAAAACCCACCAACAAATCTTTGTCGACAGGGGTTCCCACTCTGTTGACACCCTGTAGCGCAATCTCCCTGAGCACTGGACCAAACAGGTTTTACCCTGCCCAGCAACGTCTGCGGAGCAGACGAGGTCTCACCCGAGGCGTTCGAGGGAGAGCTATCAGAACCAAGTTTATGACAGTGGGAGAGAAGGATATGGGGATCCGACGAAGGGACACCATAATTTATGCAATCATGACACACTAATATCGTAGCATTATTCATGAAACATCATTATTCATAGTGCATCAAACAGTTATAGATTGCATCAACATAAAAACAACAGATTGCATCGATATAGAAGGAAGAGACTGAATCACATCTATATTATGCCATTATAACAAAACAGAGTTGCAGCATCATAACAGATCTGTAACAATAGACAAGAATTAAGCCATACTCGTCGCATCATATTAACCTTGCATAAATGTACTGCATTACATAATTCTTCTCCAAAACTGGAGACTACATACATCATGAAGAAACCTGGATAAAAATCACAGTTAAGACAGAAAATTCTCCATAAAACAGAACGCACCAGATCTTATCCATGCAATCGTGCACAATCTCATACAATTGCTCACAACTGCCCCCTATTGCTCCTCAAAATAGATCTATAAATAGGCTTAAGCCTTTACATTTAGGGTCCACTACTAACTGACGTCTAACCACTACTGACCTATTGCAACAAAACTTGGTCAAAATATACATAAAATATTCAAAAAGCGGTTATTCTTCTGTGTATCACGCCAATCTACCCTTGTGCGGTACCACGTGAGCTTGCTCAGCTACCGCAACGCTGCACAACTCACTCACCTCAAACCCCTTTCCAACAAGGAGAAATTGCCTTTAGATTTATATACATAGATAATTGTAGAGGTTATGGTAGGGATTTGAATTTGATTCGAGTTCGTGTTGAACTGTTTGAGTTCTAGTTGTGGTGGTGTGGTTTTTCTACATCAATCGGGATCACTTGCTTCATTCCTTTGTTTCTTTGTATCTCATTTTCAACTTCTTTATTTACAAAAGACTCTTTTTGCACTTCTTTTCCCCTTTCTACATTTAGAGAACTAGTGGAAGGTTGATTTGGATTTGTCTTCCCCTTATTTATGAAAACTTCTCTGTTTCTCAATCTAATCTTCCTCTGTACATCATCCATAGCATGTAGATAACCCCTTTGATACTGTTCTGTCTCACTTTCAAACTCCTCATTTCCACCTTCCTGTTCAAACATGTTATGTTCTTCTTCAGTAAGATATATCTCTGAATCTAGTTCTCCAAAAATATGAATTTCATTTTCAGTAGGGTCTTCTTCATCGGCAACATAATTTTTAAGAAACGGTGGTCAAATTTGTTGTTCTTCCTGATTTCTTGGGTTTCTCACGTCTCTCTGCCTATTTTGTGGAAGAATAGGAGGATTTGGTCTTCTGAAATTAGGATTATTGATTTGAGAATCGACTTGTTCTCTATTGAATACCCTATTATCCATAGTTAATCTGTCCCTCAACTTTTCCATCATCTTCAACATCATTTCAAATTTGATATCAGTGGTAGAAGAAGAAGCAGAGGGCAAATTTTCTTCCTTTTTCCTCCTATCTATGTCTCTGTGTTTCATTTTTCCACTTGCCATCATATTCGCTTCCACTTCTAAAGCATCTGTAAACATTACAGCAAGAGTTGCAGATTTTATTTCTCTCAATGAAAATGCAAAGTCATTATCAAATGCTCCAGCATAATGCAGTTTAGCAACGGCTGTAGAAGGTTTTATGTCTTCTAGAATAGAATTATAAACCCTCATAAACCTGCTTGAAAATTCATGAACAGATTCAAAACCCCCCTTTTTGAGACTATTATACTGAGACAAGAGCTGTAAAGGATTTTGTTTGTCATCCCATCTATCTAGGAAGGCATTCTAGAAATCTTGAAAACTCAATATAGATCCATCTGGTAAGTCTTTAAACCATTTCTTTGCCTCACCTGATAAAATTTGAGCAAATAACCGCATTTTAACATTTGCATAATCAACTTCTTCCAAATCAACAAAATCTTCAAACTTAGCCACATGTTGATTTGCGGTTATGTCACCTTCTCCATCAAATAAGGAAATTATTTGGGAGTAATTTTGAGGAAGGTCATGTAATAAAGTAGGCAAATGCAAGGGAGCGAATCGGGCTGCCATTGGTCTAGGCGGTTCCAAAGGAACTGAAGACTTTTGAGTGTTTTGAACAGCAAATGTTTCAACTTTCACAGACTGTTGTAACTCTCTCCAGAGGGAATCCAGCAAATAATATATAATCTACGAGAATTAAATTCAGTATTCTTAAGATCAGACTTAGATTTAATTTTCAACAAACTACTTCCAACATTAACTTCCCATTATGGATCAAAAATATTAGGAGAATCTTGAGAAGATGATGTACCAAACAAAGCAAAATCTATTTTTTCTTTATCTTTTTTCTTAAATAACCTTTCTGGGTCTTCCAAACTCTTCAAAATTTCAGTATCAGAATTACCTCGTGTGTTCCTTCTCGAAGCCAGAATGACTTCTTAAAATTTGGAAATTCTTACAATGGAATTGCCAAGGCAAATATACAACCTTCTCTACTGACAAAAAATTCCTGTTTGCCCACATAAATCTTTTCTTGGTCTTCAAACTCTATCGTTTTTCCCAGGGCAGATTTGCACTTTCGTTCCCCAGCAATGACACCAATTTGTTAACACTCAGAATGTACCCAAGTTTCAAAAGTAAATTCCAAAGGTAACAGCAAAAACCACTTCAGAAAGAAACTGGCTTTCCTTTCTAGAGAGGGATCTCTCAAATATAAATTTAACAAGGCCAGATATAAAATCAACACTCGAAAATTATATAGACAGTTGAAACGATACACATAATCATTGGGCAATGGAGTCACATATACATAAAGGTATCCCAAAATTGTATGCATGAGATTTTATCAGAGGCGAGGTAACCACTTAATCACAGTCATTCATTTAGTTCAGGTGGAAAGGAAGAAACAATGAACAGTCCATCAATACAGAGCATCAGAAGATGAGTTCCATATTAACTTTAGCAGAAACAGTTATAAAATATCTGAAACAATAATCAGAGCATAACAAGTATGAACTACGTTTCAGATACGAGGAAAACAAAATGGAATGTAACACTGGAAAAACGATCACAAAGGAGAGGAAATACAGACTGTAATGTAAATATCACAAGAATCTCTGATAACCCCACACACATTCAACTTTGTTATTTCAAAAATTATATGTCTTCAAAAACATTCATCAACAAATGGGTTCCAACCCCCATTACATAGAGTAAATGCTAATATATACATAAAATGATTTCTTCTTCCAAGAAGATTTATAACTGAATAACCTGCTTAATCAAAGTCTTTGTAACTATATTCCTAACAACTAGGAATAAAATACTTGCTTTGATCCTGACATATCATTTAATTAAAATCAACTCGGTAACAAGGCCCGAACAAGCAGCTCCATAGCGCGCAACACATGTTTTCATGGATGAAGAATATACTTTGTTTTTCCAAATCTTTCCACGGCTCTCCATTGTTCCGCGCTTGGGATATCGTACTCAATCATTTCTCGAATAGACACCTCTAGATCCATATAGGCTTCATAAGACACAGTAGGCAACCCTCCTCTGACGATTAGAAATTTCTGCAATATCTCAAAGTCTTCTGTTAGCTGATCTACAATGACCTTTCCCGTCAGCCCCTTTACCAAATCATCAAATTTAGAGTGATCCATACGGCTTTGCACTAGTAGGCTATGATAATGTTCTTGAGAAAATAGTCGTCCTTCTTCGTCCCAAAAAGAAGGAAGGCCATCTTCAAATAATTCTTTAAAATCATGCCTGAAATTATTAATACGTGAGGTCATTTCATCAGCCTTATCTTGTACTGTCTTCATAAGATGATGTTTATGAATAAACCTTTTTGACCACAGTACCATTGCCACTCTATCTTTGACTCCTATATCTTGTAATTTTTGATAGGTTAATGAATTTAAGAAATTCAATGCATTCTGAGCTGTGCCAAGGCGCTTCCTCTCCATGGTCTCATTTACTAGTTTCAGTCTTTGATTGGCTAAATTAACCAATGTACTTTGATCATCAATGAATTTCAAATAATGTCTGAACTTAGTAATTTCCACAGACAACGTATCCCAGATTATGTGTTTAGCTCCCTGGAGAGGACCTTTTCCTATGTTCCTTTCTTTTAATTCATTAAGCTTCTTTTGTAATTGAACTTTATCCTGTAATATCTTATTCTTGCTTTTAGTCATTTTGGTTAGCTCAGATTTGATTTTCTCATTTTCCTCTTTTAACTCTCTTATCTCTACATCCTTCAAGCTGACTTGGGACATGGGCACTAGCAAGTCATCAGTAGAAAATTCATTTAAAGGTTTTTCAATATTTACAATAGTCAAATCTTCATCAGTGGGAGTGTGGCTCATTAGTTCCTCCATAATTTCTTTTTCCTCATTTTGGTCTTTTTTCAACATTGAAATTAGTGCTATTAACTCATTTCGTTCCGTTTCCCATTTGTTCTTTTCTTCTTTCAATTTCATAGTCTTGCCTTTGTACTCCATCATCTCTCGATGAGTCTCGTCCTTCTCCTCCTGCAATGCTAATAGTTCCAATGATTGAACATGTTCTGTACTCGGGATTTTCAACCTCTTGTTTAGTACCTGGAGGGCATTGTCTTTTTCTTCTAAAAGTCTTCTGATGGCCTGGGTGTTACCTGTTTCATCCCCTGAGCTTACGATATCTGCTTGTAATTTCTTTATCTAAAAAGAATTAGCCTTGTTCTCAACCTTCTCATGTTTTGATTGGACCTCTAATTTGTCAACCAAAACTTGTAACTTGTTAATTTTTACTATAGCATGCAATAAATATGAATAAATAATATCTCCCATTTGTTTATGTAACTGTATTTTATCTGGTACACTGATTTTTTCTAATCTCACTTCCATTTCAGACACTTTCTTATCACTTACCATAGCCAGTTTTAAAGTATTTATTTCTACGTCCCGAGTAGAAATCAAGGAAGTTTTTGGATTATTCAGACTTCTCACCCATGGGAGTAGATTCCTGGTTTCTTCTAGGGACTGTTTTTGCTTTTCCACATAGCTGGTCATGAATTCTTCTTAAGATTTAAAAACTGGACCTGATTCTGCATTATCTACACTTTCAAAAGAAAATTGATTCACCTGTACAGATTTCTTAGGAATCACAGCAACTCTTTTAAATTCATCCGAAACTGCTTCGCTTGAAATTTTATCATCTTGAGATATTTTGGTCTTCTTATGTGAACTGTCTTCATCTATTTCCATACTTTCAATCTCAGAGAAACTTCTTTTAATCAAAATATTAGAACTGTCTGGCATTTGAGACACTACAACTGATCCACTGCTTGTATTCTCGTCAGATCCTAGAATTTCCACAAAGTAGAATAAATTGGCTACTTCCTTCAGACCTTCAACAACGTGATGGTCAAATGGCTTATTTTTATTTGCTTGTTTTCTTAGAGAAATTATATGATGAGGATCATAATTGACCCTTTGTTCCCTTTGAAAATACATGCTTTCCAATAATTTCTCTACAAACACCAGGGCACCCTTGTTTTTAAAAATAAAGGAACCAACTTTAAGAGGGAACTTGATATTGGAAGATTTCTTGAAAGCCCCGAAATGTTCCTCTTCTGCATGTAATCTCTGTCTCATGTATTCCAATGCAAAAATCCTGGGGGTAAGGAAAGCAGGCAGCCTGTAAGGCTCTCCACTGAAACCGTATATTCTCAAAACTGTAAAGTCTTTATACAAGAACCAATCTCCGATCCTATCCTCAGGTGAAGATTGCATCATACTCTTCATTTCTTCCAACACTCTGGGTAATACTTCATCAAACAGCATCTTATATATTTCTGACAAAATAGAATTTACAAATTCAAACATATTGATTTGCTTAGGCAAATCTGAAGAGAATATAGTACTCAAGAACTGCAATTCAGTTACATTCGAACATAGTAACATGTTCAGCAAATATTATTGATACTTAAAAAACCTGACTTTTGAAAACTCAACCAATTGGATATGGATAGCTTCTACTAGATATTCGTCCAAACTGAAGACATGGACCGGCTAAGACTCAGACTTAGAACTCATTTTTAATAAGAAACCCAAGACAACTTCACCAACATGACAGTCATCATCTAGACCTAAAACCTGACAAACCAAAGACACAACCAATTGAATTTCCTCCTTGAATATGTGAATATGATACGGTGAAAAGAGACCTTCCAACGACTGACCTTCATTAAGAATGCTAGACAAGAATTTACATCGAACTTCAATTTCACAATTTCTATATGCTTCAGCTAAAACAGACTCATTTACAGACTCATGACTATCGGGGTAATTATTTGGAAAATTCAGGATTTCACGAATAGCCTTTGCATCAATTTTACACAATATCCTGGACGTAGAACAGCTTACAATAACTCTTTCAGAAGACGAATAATTAACTGCACACCACTCGGCAAACTCAGGAAAGTGTATGGTCTGTTCAATGGCAAAATGATACAGAAACAACTTAAAAGCATTTAAAATTTCATTTCCCTACAAATTATATCGCCATAATCTTTCTTTAATAACAGATACATTTCCCACAGATAGGAATGGATCATATACTCCTCTATCTCTATCAACCAGGCATTCTTCTCTTTCGTCCAGAATTCGGTTAAACCCTTGTAAACCTTTCTCTTTATCCATAATATAGAAAAACAACGGTAATTCTATGGATAAAGCTCGAGTATTTGAGACTTACCTGCGACTGTAACTGCATATACTCGAGGTTGACTATGAAAGGGTGGTGGGTGGTCCTTTTCATTCGTCCTGGCATAATAAAAAATAATTCCTTAAACAAGTCAACTCCACTTTATATAGAAGTCCATTCCGGAGACTCCCTTTAGTGGTTTTCCCCAAACCACTTTTTTCTGCGGAATGTACCACAAGCTGCCACATGTACTACGGTTTCAATTCTGCCACCGCTTTTCTACTCCAACCGTCGCGCAACTCTATCCTCCGGATCCGATAATGACTGTTGATGCATTTTCACTTTATTTTCCAGCTGTTGGATAAGCTTACACGTACACATTCCGCTGAGCCCTTTTTTTTTAATTAACACGCAACTTTATGGAGCAGACTTCTTATCGATCGTAGATTTCGCCGACCTAGCTTCATGACCGTTGATCTCCGCATCTTTGTTAACTATCTCTGTATGCCCTTATCTTCCGCACATCTTCACAGAGCGGGTCTATTATAATCCATCGATCTTCACCTCCTCGTTCTATACCATTGGATCACATGATAATTTCATTGTTTATGCGCCCTTTATCATACATTCACACTATTATATTTAACCAAAGTTTCAACCAACCATCATTTCTCTTTACCATGCTCCCTTTGACCCTCTGCTATTTAGAAGTTGTTAACACTAGATATGCAATGTGTGCCTATAATTATATATGAAACACTATGTGGGTTTAGAACATGAATTAGAGTTGTTTGGTAGTATCTTGGGAAGAATTCATGTCAGTTGGGTTAGGTTTGGGAGGCCTTGGGTAAGCAGGGTGTCATGTCCAAACACTACAGTTTAAGCACCTATGCTTGAATTTATTTTGGGTTTCATGTTGTTATGAGCCTATAAGTTGAATAGGTGTTTTTAGATCTAAAATATAGAACCTTACCTGTTGTCTAGTAGTTTTCAGTGGTGCACTAGAAGCAGAAGAGCTCAAATAGAGCTTCAAACCAAGTTATTTTAGAGTAATCACATTCAAGAAACTTTTTTTTGTCATATATTCTTCCTTATGACTCAATGCATAATGTGATGACCCAAGAATGTGATGCTTCTTTAAGTTTTTTGTAGTAAGGAAACTCTCATGGGTGAGGACCCAACAAAAAACATTAATTATGTGGATCCCATTAGTATGCTAGATTTTCCTCCACATATTGGATTGAGAAAGTAATGGAGAGTTTCAAAAAAAATTGTAATAACCATCTCAAACAGTGTATCATCCATCTTGGCCCCATCCTCTACAGTATTTCAAAGAGAAACTAATAGGATTGCACCTTAAAGAAGAGAGTAAATCGTATCAAGGGGATATTGCAAATAAGTTGCCACGATAAACTACTTCTAATTACTCCATCTCTTATGTGCACCCTTATAAACATCATTTTGCATAAAATAACAAAATTGAAAATATCATTCATGACCAATTAGTGTCTACCATAATACATCCCAACACTAACCCTATGGTCTTCACCATAAATAATTATATGACCAAAATTTGGGAAAGCCCACATATGATAAAGAAATATGGACATCCTTCATTTGTTGATACATGGCACATGTATTTTATTGGTAGGTGCTTCTAGATCAAGAAGGACCATCACAGTTTCAAGTACTTTCTGGAACAAAGGTTGTCATTACCAGAGCAACAGAAGTGGTAAAGAGAATGTTGTGTGCAATTCTCTATCTCGAAAAATTGAAGAGAAAGGAACCCTCTTCAGCTTATCCTTACCATTACTATGTTGGCTTGTAGAGGTATGACAAGAATGGTTGGCTACTGAAACAATGGTTCAATCATCCAATGACTTAAGGTAGACCCAAATCCCTACAATATATACTTTAAAAAAAACACATTGTGGTTTAAAGGGAATATTTTTTTGGTACCAAATTCAATTTTAAAATAAAGGTTGTTAACAAAGTTGTATTCTATGAGTCACTCTATATTTTAGAAAACATAGGAATAAGCTAAGGACTCCTTAATTTAGGAAGGCATGAAAAGGGACATACATACTTTTTTAGTTGAATGTGAAACTTGTCAAAGGAACACATGTGAAATAGCAAAGACCCCACGACATTGCAATTACTACCAATCCCATCACTATTTAGGTGGGTCTTTCCATCAATTTTATAGTGGGCATCCTTAAAGTTGTTGGCTCTTATTACCGATTATAATAGGTTTGCAAAATTATTCATATAGATAAACATGTCAAACATAAGACAATGACACACAACCCATCAACACATTACACATAAATTACCAAGAAAACCTCCCTCATGAAGGAAAACCAACAAACCAATGAGATTTCACTCATCTATCAATCAAAAACTCTAAAACAAGTCTTTACAACCTTGACTTGCTAGAACACAATCCACACTTCATTACATCAGTTCATTGTCATAATTCATAGCATTACCTATTATTTATAGATGCAATACAACCAACTAGTCATTAATGACTATCCATAACTTCCTAACCACTTTTAGTTATTTTGTTATAATCAACTTGACTGGGTCAACCTTGGTCAATCGCCCATTGAAATTTTGGTCATTCCATCGACTTCCCGTCAACCAATCATTTTCCTTCATCCAAACAACTATTCCAATCGATTGACTAACCATATTTCCACCGTGTATCACTTCTGGCTCCAATCAACTTATACCAATCAACTATCGACTTTGATAATCAATTTACATGCAAAGAATATAGTATTCCCAACATTATCTCACTTGTTTTATTCTTTGCATAAATAGGAGATTTATAGATTCAATTCACTTTATTAGATATGACGAATCCATAATTTCCCTACATCGAAAAAACTTATATCTACTCACTAACTTGGTCAAAGATTCAACAACATTCTTCATAGTGTCTACCTTTTCTAGTAACACCTGTTGGTTCTCCATCATCTCCCTCACAAAATGGTATTGAACATCATTGTGTTTCATCTTTGAATGATATGTTGGATTCTTTTATAGGAATATTGCACTTTGGTTGTCATAATCCAACCTAATATCATGTTTTTCAAACCCAACATATAAACACAACCTTTGCAACCATACAAATTCCTTACATGCATGAGTAGTTTCCATGTATTCAACCTCAGTAGTGTTAGTTTTTCTTTATAACTGATTAGATTATCTAGGATATCTATTTAAAATAATAACAAGTACAGCAATATGCACAAGATATAAAAGATACACAATACACAAGGATTTTCATCAGGGAAACCATAAAGGAGAAAAAACCACAAACTTATTTAGAATAATAATATGATCAAAAGAAATAATAATAAGTATTCAGCAACTATTTGTCTCTCCTCCCTTTTGTCTCTCTCTCTCTCTATCATGTGAACTTGAGAGTGTGAGGTGTGTATAAATTAGGGATAGTGCCTCCCTATTTATACCCATTCAAGTCATTGACCAAACATAATACTGGGGCCCACATGTCTTCCCTAACAGGGTTGACTTCTCTTAGAGAGACTCCAAATACACATTACATGATTTTACACTGGGGACTATTTCCCCGACTTACAACAGAGGTTGTACCTCAAGGTATAGACACAATTAAGACATACCTCAAGGGGGTAAAACGCATCCCCAATGGGGGTACAACAACATACAATGATAATATAGATCAAAATATCTTTCAAAGTTACAAATACATCAACACTCCCTCTTAACTAAGAAGGTGTTCTCTCTCTTCGCAGTCATCAACACATCTGGTCAGGTCTTCATTGCAGAGTCATCATCACGGAGTCATAGAGTCATCATCATAGTTGTTTCCATCATGATCTTATTATTTTATCATCATACCATACTATCTTTCATCAGAAGTTTCTATAGATCCAACCCTTTTTCATGCTAGATTTAGGCCTAGTCCTCTTCCAGGTCTTCATCGCATCTCGAGCAAGCCGCCACGTAGGAACTGTCCAAGACCTTCTTTCCATTACCACGACAATAACATGTAACTTATACCTTCTTCTCGTTGCGTCCAGATCATCTCTTTTGTCCTACACAAGACAAAACAAAACAAACAGAGCATCCATGGTTGACATGCGTTCTATCAGAGAACCTCCTCGGTGCACCTCTCGTGCTTCGTGACCTTATCATCTCAACATGGGAACACACATATATGGATATATATGTAAGGACTGATTATGACCCAACAACCTACCATATCAGGATATTTTATGTTCTAGGTCTACCTCAAGGGATTACATCTTAACAACCTGCGTCCAGGATCTTTTTCGTTCAGATAACCTTCTGGGCGTATTACATCCGAGTAACCTGCACACCACGCTAGGTCTCATTTTTACACTTAGACAACCCACGGGATGTATTACATCTGAATAACCTATGTACCACACCAGGTATCATTTTTACATTTGGATAAACCATCATAGGACTAATACGTCCAAGGATAACCTACGAGCTTCATCGCCACTGATTACATCCAAGGACAACCTACATGATTGATTACGTTCAAGCATCCTGTTGCACCAAGATTTTCCCACTCAGACAACCTGTCTCATGAATCCTTGTGCTATGAATCTCTCCTAATGGAATTGTACCTTGCCATAGGTACAAATGTCTCTTCGTAGTCTATGCCTTCTTTTTTCTGAGAAGCCTTGTGCTATGAATCTCTCCTTATATTTCTCGATGATTCCATATGCATCATGCTTGATCTTGTAGATCCACTTCGAAGTCACGACATACTTCTTCTCCAGTCTTGGAACAATCTCCCAGACATCATTCTTCATGATCGATTGATATTCCTTGATCATTGCATCCTTCCATTCTTTCTTTTCTGCAGCCTCTTCATACATGGAAAGTTCTATATCAATGATGTCACACAGTAGGGCCACATAGCTATTGTAAGGAATTTTCCCTCTTTCTTTCTCTATGTATTCCCTCTAGAGTGGCATAACTTTCAACTTCTTGTAACAGCTCTCATGCTCATGATGGTTTCCTCTTATGGGAGTCCTTCTCAAGGAGTGTCTCTACCAGCACTTGTGGTTCTATCATGTCATGATCTTCATGGTCCTTTGGAATTGCTTCTCCAATTTCCATATCTATGCCTCTTGTCTCTTCAAGTTCCTTGACCTCATGGATGGGTGTCCTCCTAGATCTGAATTATGTTGAGTCTTCATAAAAGGTTACATCTCTACTGATGTCGATATTCTTGAACCCTGGGAAGTATTTTTAGTAGGACTTTGATGTATTACTGTATCCTATGAAGATACCCTTCCTCCCAAAAGGATAGAGCTTGGTCCTTTTCTCCTATGGATATGTATGTACACTGGGAAACCTAATATTCTCAGATGGTTGACTTCTGGTTTCTCTCCTGAGAAAGCCTCTTCAGGATTCTTATTATCAAGTACTCTATGAGGAGTACGGTTCTGTGCATACAAGGTTTTTCTTGCTTCCCCCACCCAAAGGTGCATAGGAAGATCATGATCATGAATCATAACTCTTGTTTCCTCCATGATGGTTCAATTCTTTCATTCCAGAACCCCATTCTTTTGAGGATTGTATGGAGTGCTCAAATCCCTCTTCATCCCAGACTCTCTACATAGTTCCTTGAATTCTTCTAAAGTGAACTCTCCACCATTATCTGACCATAGAATCATGATCTTCCTATTTGTTTGGTTCTTGACCAAGGATTTATATTCCTTGAACTTACTAAAAACTTCACTTTCCCCTTTCAAGAAATATATCCAAGTCTTACGTGAGAAATCATCTATAAAGCAAACATAGCACACATACCCACTTGATGAACTACATGACATAGGTCCATATACATTTGAGTGTATGATCTCCATTATTCCTTTAGCCTTGATCTCACTATTGGGAAATGCATTCTTCAAATTCTTTCCTTGGGCACATCCTTTTCAAATGCCTTCATGTTTTTCCTGGATCTCTAGCAGTCTTGAGACTGCTTTTCTTTCCATTGGTAGTGCCCTGTAGTGAACATGTGCAAGCCTTATGTGCCATAGTTCACTTGGTTCAGTCAAATCATGAACCAATGCTTGTTGAGGTTTTCCCTTCAGGTTGTACAAGCCTCCATCTTCTTCTCCAATAATTGTTGCATCTTCTATTGTCTTTCCTCTAGCCCACGTCAGAACTTGGCCATCAAAAAAATCAACCCTAATCCCTTTTGCATCTAGTGTATAAATGGAGAGAAGATTCTTCTTCAATCCTAGAACATACAACACATCCTTCATCTTCAAGGATTTCCCTAAGTCAAGCTTGTATGAAGCTTCTCCACTCCCTTTTATGGGGTATTGATAGTGATCCCCAAGTTTCACCTTGTGAGGTGAGTCATGTTCAAACATATTAATGAATGATTCCTTGTATCACGTCATATGTTTAGAAGCTCTGCTATCCACAAGCCAATCATTTCTTTCATGTGAGATAGTGCCAGCAAGTGTTGAGATTAGCACATACTCTTCATCTGAATCATCCTTCTCTCATCTGAATCTTTTGTTTATTGGTTCATCATCTTCGACAATATGAGCATGGTGTCTCCTTTTCCTGATAGGAAAATATCTTGCAAAGTGTCCCTTTTCATCACAAGTATAGCATTGAACATTTGAAGTATCTCTTTTGGTCTTCTTCGGTTTCTTTTCCTTCTTATTGCTATGATGAAAGTTATCCTTCTTCTCCTTCTTCTTGAATTTCTTGCTAGTGTGAACTGTGAGAGCTTAATTGTTAGTTGCTCCTATATTTTATTCTCTTGTCACAAGTATAGCTTCTTCTTGTGCACATTCTTCTCAAAGTCTATTGAAAGAGATCATCTTCCTTCTTGCACAAATTCCTTAAATGAATGTGTCCCATGATCTAGGGAAACCAAGGTAGGCATTACAAATTCTCCTTCTTCATAATTTTCTTCAATCGCTTCAAGTTTTTGTTTGATTTGAGAAACCCCTGTGAAGTAAGATTGTATACTCTCGGATTTATATATCTTCACATTCTTCAATTGGTTCCTCAAATTCATCTTCTGGTTGATGTTATTCCCTTCAAACATCTTTGTCAAAGCATCATACACTTCTTTATGTGTCTTGAATGAAGACACATAGGGAATAAGGTGATCCTTAATAGAATCTAAAATGATTCTCTTACATTTAGCCATGCTTCTATTATGATCAGCCTCAGCCTCATCTCCCTCTGGTTCTGGAACTTCTCCATTTATGAACTAATCCAAATCATTCTCTTCAAGGATCAGGGAGATTTTGTACCTCCATGTTTTGAAGTTATCGACCCCTCCAAGCTTGTCCTCAAGATGAGTATTATGAGTCATCTTTCCAAATAAGAACCTCAAATGGAAATAGCAAATATTTAGATCTTATCGATTTGAGGTGTCTGACCTAGTTTCAAAGCTAGTTGACCTAGGGTTTGTTAGTGAAACCCTAATTTTCTGAACTTGGAGTTTGGGAATTATGTTTGGACAGAAATATGCACCTCCTTGAGTCGAGTTGCTCAGCTATGTCACTTTCTGAAAACTGAGGTGGGAAGCCTCCAAAACATGGTGCCCTAGTTCCTCCCAGCACTAGTGACAGGGTCAAAAATGAAACTTCTTCAATTCTGAAACTGCTTCCACCAAAAGATGTGCCCTACTAAGGTGAGTTAGACTAGCCCTCTTTTCTTGATGATCTATCGAGAGAACACCTTGAACTAGGAAGACCTAGTTTATGAACCTGCATAATGCCTTCTTTCAAAGAGGCTCTGATACCATGTTAGTTTTTCTTTAGATATGATTAGTTTTATCTAGTATATTTATCTAAAAGTATAACAAGTAAATCAATATGCATAAGATATAAAAGATACTTGAGACATAAATATTTTCATAGAGAAAAGAATAAAGGATAAAACCCCGCAAACTTCTTCAGAATAGTAAGATGATCAAAAGCAGTAATAAGAAGTATTCAACAGCTATATGTCTCTCCTCCCTTTTGTCTCTCTCTCTCAAGTGAGCTTGAGAGTGTGAGCTGTGTAAAAGTAAGGGAGATTTCCTCCCTATTTATACCCTTCCAAGTCACTTACCAAACATAAGACTAGGGCCCACATGTCTTCCCTAACAGGGCCGACTTCTCCCATAGAGGCTCCAAATACACATTACATGATGTTATACTAGGAACTATTGCCCTGACTTACAACGGAGGTTGTACCTCAAGTTATAAACACAATTAAGACATCATGCAAGGGGGTAAACACATCCCCAATGGGGATACAAAAACATGCAATGATAATACACATCATAATATCTTCCAAAGTTACAAATACATCAACAACGACCTATTAACTAGGTAACATGTTGTGTTGACTGCCTCTGCCTAGAATTCTTGTGTTACTCCTACACCACTGAGCATGCTACTATATTTCTCCATTAGCATTTTTTTCATTCTTTAGCAACACCATTCTATTGAGGTATGTATGGAGTTGTGCTTTTCCAAGCTATATAGTGTTGTCTACAAAACTAGTCAAATTCCTTTTGAAAGAATTATCCTCTATTATTAGATCTCAACACCTTGATATTTTTACCAATATAATTCTCCACAAGATCTTTGAACTTTTGAAACTTCTCAAAAACCTTAGATTTAATCCTTAGAAAATACAACCATGTCATTGTTGAGAAATCATCAATGCAAAAAAACTAATATTGAGATCCTCCTAATGAAGGGATCAACATAGGTACAAACACATCATTATGTATTAACTCATGTATTTCTTTAGAACCATATAAGAACATTACATGACTTTGTCTACCATAGATACAATTTTCACATAAGTCAACTTCTTTAGGGAAATCAAGAATATCTTCGACCATACCTTTACTCTACATAGCATGAATACGTTTCTCACCTATATGTCCCATCCGTTGATGCCACAACATGGTTGATTCGACTATACAAGAATATATTTTATCAAACTCTGGATATACCACATTGGAACTTTCGTCAATGTTTGTTCTTCCCAATAGCTTATACAATGTTCCATTCTGAACTCCCTTCATTGGTACCATCACTCCTAGCAGCATCTTGCATGTATATTTCTCAAATACAGTCTACAAACCTTAGTTCCCCACCTTACTAGTTGAGATAAGGTTTTAGGCCAAAGTTGGGATATGTAGTACTCATGGAAGGGTTCCATTCTTCCATATTTAAGTTTCAGTCGAACTTTAACTCATCTAACTATCCTAGTTGATGAATCATCTCCCAATAGAACATCATCACCATCAATCTTCTCACACTCACAAAACCGCTCTCTGTAAGGTATCTTATGATGTGATGCACAAAATTCTATCATCCAAGAGTCACAATCCGACTATGTACTTATGGAGGCCAAATACACATCTCATTTCTCTTCTTATGAAAACTTACCATCATTTGATGAACCTTTTTCATACCCTTTACATTTCTCGACGCCATCGACTTACAATTTTATCTATAATGCTCAACTTTGTTGTTTCTAGCATGTTTTCATCATTGGACCATGTGATCTTGTCTTAGATCTACCCCTCGACTTTGACATTTGAGTTTTTTTCTTCTCCTCTATCTACCAATTGACCTCTTACCATCAAGTCTTTATGGGTCACTCCTTCCATGTTCTTTCATCTCATCTCTTTTGACAACAGATATGCAACCACGTCCTCGTTATTCAATGGGGTACTATTACTTCCAATAGTCGTGACTAGGGTCCAGGCTATCCCAGGAATCTGGAAAACACATGACAGACTAATGCATTTCTCCTCCTTGATGACTTTAAAATACATGAACAACAATTGATGTAATAACACAGACACTTTCGGCTAGGCATTTTCCCTAATTGACTAAATTGATTAAGAATTCTATGAGTGTTCAGACCAGTTTAATTTATTTCTATAGTTGATTATACTAAATCTTAAGGGTATTTATTGAGCTTGCACAACTCTTAAGCACATAGATCCTCCATTTGATGTAGTGGAAATAGTCACGACCAAATGTTTGTTTTTGGAAGTAACATTGTTGTAGCTTAATGCGTGGAAATTGGTTAGTGATTTTTTTCAAACAATTGTATTGCACACTGTTGTAGGTGACTTTTTAGTTGTTTCAAGAGAAATAACTCCTATGAATTTACACAAAGTTCCATATTCCCATGATATTTGCAAATAGATAAATAAATTAACCATCCATAAAACCTTCACTACTCATACTATCAAAGAAATGAAACTCAAACTGATAAACTCAATTTTTAAC
>LPNX010826146.1:46876-143034 GCA_001517045.1 Pseudotsuga menziesii | reverse complement strand
ATATTATGGCTATTAATGAAACCAACGCATAACTGATAGTTGAGAAAGGTTTACTTTAATGCTGAAGTTGTATCCTCTTCTCTCTTTCATGACCCTAAAACTCAGTGTATCTTTGTTGTTGTATAGGTACAACCTCTCATTTCCTACCCTACTACTATTATAGCTCACCCTCCATCCCATAAACAATGCATTGTACTGCTGTAGCTTGTTTTGATGGCCCACGACTTAAGAAAAATGAGTGCACCCTTTCTGTGATTAATAATATTTCTTGATAACTCAGAAAATGAAAGATATTTACTGTACAAACTTTCTTGACTCCTTGCTGAAGATGTATTGTCGTGATTTCAGAGACAAATGGGTAATCTCTTCCAACAAGGCATCCCCTTCAAATACTCAAGGATCTCTGCTCCAACTACACTAACTGGGAGATAAAACTCAATCATAAAACTTTTCCATGAAGAACACATGAGAAATTTGGGATGACTCCTCCTCAATAGATTGCTAGGGCAGATTTGTCTCACTATTGAAATTGACACCTCCTCTTAGGGTTTCGTCCAAGAGAAGTTTGCTTGAGAGCTCTTTTTCCCAAATACCAAAAACTTCAAGAATGAGGAAATGAGCTCTCATTTCCCTTTTTATAACTTAACTTTCCTTCTTTTAGGGACTTTTCGACTACCCTTGGCGTTTCTCCATTTAAAATTTAATAAAGTGACTTTATGGAGAAAATCCTTCATCCCACCTTTTAATTTTTAAATTGAGCACTTTATGACTTAACTTTAATTTCTCTACTCAATTTATCATAAAGTGACTTTTATAAAGTCACTTTAGATAAATTAATTACTAATGTGACTTTATAAAGTCTTTTTTGCCTGGGTGACATTAATAATTAATTAATTCCCTTTTTGATGACTATAGCCTATGGGAATTGGATAGGCTAATGAGTTGCTCGTGGTGACTACTCGGAAAGGGACATTACAGTCCTCCTTTCCCAAAATTTCTTGTCCTCAATCAATCGCAAGTTGGGGTGTTGCAATATCTATTCACTCTCCCAAGTGGCATACTCCATAGGCATATGTCTCCATTTGATCAAGTACTCCTGAATGACCCTATTTCTCAATCTCATCTCATGGACCTCCAATATCTCCTCTGGATCCAGAATCAACTGACCTTCCTCAGCCAATGGTGGTAGCTTTGTAGATGTTGTGACCTGTTTCCCCAATGCCTTCTTGAGGGAAGATACATGAAAGATGTTATGGATCTTGCTTCCCTCCAGAAGATCCAACTCATAATCCACCTCCCCCACTCTCCTAGTGATCCTATACGGTCAACAAAAACGAGGCTTTAATTTTTTTTTGCCACTTCATTTGAGTGAAGTATGACGATAAGGCTAAAGTTGAAAAAACATTAAGTCTCCCACCTCGAAGCTATGCTCTGTCCTATGCCTATCAGCATAAACTTTCTGCTAGTTTTGAGCCATCTACAAGTTTTCCTTAAGCACTCAGAGGATGTCCTGAATCTCTTGGATCCAACCCTTTTCTTTTGGAGCCGTGTTATTCCCAAAGTCCATTTCCACAAATGAAGTGGCATTGTACCCATATAATGCTCTAAATGGTGACATGTCGATAGACATGTGGTAGGTGGTATTGTAGCAATACTCACCTAAATGTAACCATCAGATCCCTGCCTTATGTTTCCCTGTTACATAGTTTCTTATATAGACTTCAATCCATTTATTAACAGTTTATGTCTCCCCATCTGTCTGGGGGTGGTAACTAGTCCTCGATTCAATTTTGTGCCAACCAACCTGAAAATTCCCTTCCAAAAAACCCCAATGAATCGACTATCCCTATCACTAACACTGTTCTTTAGCAGTCCATGTAAGCGGAACACCTCCCTAAAAAACACTTATGCCACCTAAGTTGTTGTAAAGGTTGAGGAAATCATGAAGAAGTGTGTGAATTTCATCAACCGATCTGCCACCACATAAATGCAATCTCTTCCGTGAACACGTGGCAGTCCGGTGATGAAGTCCATAGAGATGTTTTCCCACTTCTGCTCATGGATGGGTAATGGTTGTAGGAGTCCTCCCATATGGTTCAATTCAGTTTTGTTCTGTTGGCAGATTATGCATTCCCTCGCATGCCTTAGTACATCATCTTTGAGGCCTTTCCAAGAGAACCTCTCCCTGATCTGGCAGTATGTTTTAAAATAACCTTGATTCCCTATAGTCAAAGTATCATGTGTGGCCCTCAATATATTCTCTTTGAGCTTGGATGTTGGTACTAAGTATATCCTGTCTTTGTATAAAATTGCATCATCCACTACCTTATACATGTCATCATGTACCAGAACATCCAATATCTCGCAGGATAATTTATTTTGGGATTATTCCACGAGGAGGAGGGACTTCTACCCTGTCGAAATCTCTATCAACGAGCAAGCTGTCAATTTACTGGAAAGGACATCATCAACAACATTCTTCTTCCCCTTTACATACTCTATATCAAAATCGTAAGCTTGTACCTTGCTGACCCATTTTTGTTGTCTTTCATTCAAGTCTTTATGTTCTAGGAAGTACTTCAAACTATTATGATCAGTACTTACCACAAATATGGTGCCTACTAAGTATTGTCTGAAATTATCCAATGCATGCATGATAGTGAGCATCTCCTTGTTATGTATAGAATAGAGTCTTTCCATCTCCCTGAGATTCCTACTCTCATAGGCTATTGGGTGTATGTTCTGCATCAAAACTACCCCAACGCCGATTCTTGAGGCATCGCATTCCAGCATGAAGGGCTGGCCGAAGTCTGGTAGTTCCAACACCGGGAAAGTACTCATTACCTCCTTGAGCCTGTCAAATTCCCTCTGAGAATCCTCTATCCATCTGAAAGACCCTTTTTTTGTTAGATCTGTGAGT
Source organism: Pseudotsuga menziesii (assembly GCA_001517045.1). Taxonomy (NCBI): domain Eukaryota; kingdom Viridiplantae; phylum Streptophyta; class Pinopsida; order Pinales; family Pinaceae; genus Pseudotsuga; species Pseudotsuga menziesii. Next base: position 140,114 of record LPNX010826146.1, on the reverse strand, counting down.
GGTGCTGCTAGTTGTGAAAACCCCTTCACGGATCACCTGTAGTGTTGGCACAATCCAAAGAATCTTTGTAACTCAGCAAGGGACCTCAATGGGGGCCAATCTAGAATAGCCTGGATCTTCTTATAATGGACTTGTACACCCTATGCACTGATCACGTGGCGCAAGTATATATTTGTAAGCCCGAACTCACATTTTGAGGCTTTGTCATACATATATTTTTCCTCCATAATTCCCAGTATCTCATCTAAATGCCTCATATGTTCCTCCCAAGTTTTGTTCTATATTAAGAGGTCATCAAAGAATACAAGCAAGAATTTTCTCAGTTTCTTCCTCAAAATATGATTCATGCACAATTGGAAATTAGTTGGTGCATTGGTTAGCCCAAATGGCATAACCAGGAATTCATAGTGTCCATAATGGTATCTTAAAATTGTTTTATGAACGTCTTGTTCTCGGACCTGGATATGATGGTATCCTGACAAAAGATCAATCTTTGAGAAATATACGACTCCATGGAACTCATCCAACAACTCATCAATCCTAGGAATAAGGTACATGTTCTTAATAGTCTTCTTGTTTAAGGCCCTATAATTGATACACATCCACATAGTCCCATCTTTCTTTTTAACCATCACAACTAAAGATGCAAACAGACTGGAACTCAGTCTAATATGTCCCATAGCCAACAAATCCTTGATTACCTTCTCGATTTCATATTTGAATGCCTTTGGATTCCTATAAGGGGTGGTGATCACAGGTTTGAACACTTATTCCAATTCTATGGTATGCTCAAAGCCTCTATCTAGTGGTCGTCTTGGGGGAATATCTCCAAACACCTTTTCATGATTTCCCAATAGGTGTTGTATATCTACATTATATTCTGGCCTTCATGAGAGGATTATGGGTGGTGATCAAACACTCTGCTGCATATGCCACATGGCCTCTCCTAAATAGAACCTACATCCTATAAGATGATATAATTCTTGGGACATCATTAGATAGCAGAACAACCCTTTTACCCTCGGGGGTGTTGAACCCCATCTCCATGGTACAGTAATCGGTGATAATGGGTCCTAGAATGCTGAGCCATTCTACTCCCAAGACCACAATTATAATTGCCAAGTCCACTATGTAGAAGTAATTTGTCATGATATAGTTTCCTATTTCCAATGTCAGCTGGGGGGGCACCCGCATACATGGCATGATCTATCCTCCTGTTATCTCTACGCCAAACCCCTCAAACTCTCAGGACTGGATGCCCCGTCTGGATACTAAGGCAGAGTCAATGAAATTGTGGGTAGCTCCACCATCAATCAAGATTGTAACTCTCTTCTCTCCAATGACCCCTTTGACACAGAAAGTATTGAATTTGGAAGTGGTCAATAATGTAGCAATGTTCCCTCTATGAGGTTGTACGAGGGGGTATTGTACCTATAGTTGTTGCACCTATGGTTGTTTTACCTGTGGATGTTGTACATATTGAACTTGTACCTATGGTTGGCCCTCATCATGCTCCTGCTCTGTATCATCCTCCTCATCTATGTCTAACACCACCTCTATGTAATGTACCTTGCCTTTTCCCATACATCGATTTCCCATTTGCCATGGTTCTTTGCAACTGAAGCATAATTTATTTCTTCGCAACTTGTTTCGGGTTTCTTCGTCCAACCTATTGTTCCTGGATCCTCCCATCTGAAAAGGTTTCTTGTCTTTACCCTTCTGTGAAATGAAAGGTATGGACAAGTATTTATTCTTGGGCACAACATCTTCCATATCCTGAGTGCGTGTGATAGCATCATGTAGAGTAACTGGCTTGAAGTCCTTGACCCATCCATGCAATGTCTCATATATCCCTTCTGTAAACAACATGATAAGTCTGGCCTCAAAGATATCGGTCACTGTAACTGCCAACCTCTGGAACTCTGTGATGTAGGTGTCTGTGGTCACTGTCTGGTTTAGTTAAGCCAACTCCCTAAAGTGTACTTCTGGATCCTTCTTGTCAAATCGGTTGATCAATCTCTGAGTGAAATCCAGATAGGAAGTGATGTCGACATGTCCTAGGGTGACCAATCCATGTTACCACAACTCATGTGCTTCCACTTCCATATGTAGAGTGGCATATTTTATAACTTTGTTTTCCCTCATGGGGTTGATTTGGAAATAAGTATCAATATTTTGGACCCATGCTCTTGCCGTGCATTTGTTGGAGCCATCAAACGAAGGGATATTTAGTTTCCCCATCTTCCACTGCAAGTCAAAGTTTTGTTGCATCCGACCAAAGTCTCTAGGTTTGTTTCGATATTTAATATTGTAGAACTCCTGAAAATACATGTTGGTATGAAAGTCTATACCCAGACCCCTGTACTCTGATAAGTAATCAGTAAAGCTATCTCCTAGTATCGGTTGCCCTGTTTGTACCACTGGTTGATACGTCAAGAATTGTGGCAGTGTTGGTCTAGTAGTAGTTTTTTTATTGGCCCCTATGCTGGGTGGCAGAGGAATATTTGTGTTGATTCCTTTTGCATGATTCCCATTCCAACCATTAGAACACTCCGCACCATTGTTGTTCCTCCCATGTGAATTTACTAGCAGTTGTGTCATAAGATCAACTAGATGTTGGTGTCCTCTAGCCAGATCGTTTAAGTTTATGGCACTATCATTTCTAGGTGTTTCCCTATTTGGTTCACCCATGCTTCCTCCAAATAACTCATGCTCTCTTTCCCCAAGGGGATCATGTCTTTCCCCCATATCTTCACTCACAAACTCTGGTTGCTCCTCTTCTTCCTCCAAATATTCTTCTTCCTCGGACTCACTAGCCCTTCCCTGCATTACTGTGATAGGAAAATGCGCTAGGTTCACCTAGCCTTCTCATCCTGTATGTGGGGTGTCTTAAGTCTTCAGGATTCATAAAATTTTCATCAAATCACAGGCTAGCAAGAAGTATGGCTCTGATACCACTGTAATAACCCAAACACTTTGGGCTAGGCATCTTCCCTATTTGATTGAATTGATTAAGAATTCTATGAGTGTTGAGACCACTTTTATCTATTTCTATAGCTGATTATATTGAATCTTGAGGGTATATACTGAGCTTGGACAATGCTTAAGCACATAGATCCTCCATTTGATGTAGTGGAAATAGTCACGACCCAGTGTTTGTTTTTGGAATTAACACTGTTGTAGCTTAATGGGTGGAAACAGGTTTGTGAGTTTTGTCAAACTATTGTAATACACGCTGTTGTAGGTGAATTTTTAGTTGTTTCAAGAGAACTAACTCCTATGAATTTGCACACATTCCATATTCCCAAGATATTTGCAAATAGATAAAGAAATTAACCATCCATAAAACCTTCACTACTCATACTATCAAAGAAATGAAACTCAAACTGATAAACTCAATTTTTAACTGAGAAATACATGCATTTGGGTGAATAAATAGTTTAGACTAGCATATTAGGCTAGCGCTACAATTTATCAGCATGTAGAGGTAGATTTCTTGGTGTCACTCCAGATATGGAACAAAAGTGTTGTAGTTATTTTTATCCAATGTGTTATCAACAAAGAATAAACATGTAATATATATATATATATATGGTTGTTAATGGAACCAACGCATAGTTGAGAGTTGAGAAAGGTTTGCTTTAATGCTGAACTTGTATCCTCTTCTCTCTGCCACGACCCCAAAACTTAGTGTATCTTTTCTATTGTAGAGGTATAGCCTTTCATTTCCTACCTTGTTGTTGTTATAGCTCACCCTCCATCCCATAAACAATGTGTTCTACTGTTGTAGCTTGTTTTGATGGCCCATGACTTAAGTAAAAATGAGTGCACTCTTTCCATGGTTTATAATCTTTCTTGATAACTCAGGAGATGAAAGATATTTACTTTACAAACTTGCCTAACTCCTTGTTGAAGATGTATTTCCATGATTTCAGAGACAAATGGGTAATCTCTTCCAACAATGCGCCCCCTTCAAATACTCAAGGATCTTTGCTCCAACAACACTAATTGGGAGATAAAACGCAATCATAAAACTTTGCCATGAAGAACACATGAGAAATTTGGGATGACTCCTCCTCAATAGATTTCTAGTGAAAATTTGTCTCACTGCGAAAACCAACACCTCCTCCTAGGGTTCCGTCCAAGAGAAGTTTGATCTAGAGCTCTTTTTCACAAATACCAGAATGTCAAGAATGAGGAAATTAGCTCTCATTTCCCTTTTTATAATTTCACTTTCCTTCGTTTAGTGACTTTTTGACTTCCTTTGGATTTTCTCCATTTAAAATTTAATAAAGTGACTTTATGGAGAAAAATCCTTCATCCTACCTTTTTAATTTTTAAATTGAGCACTTTATGACTTAACTTTAATTTCTCTGCTCAATTTATCATAAAGTGACTTTTATAAATTCACTTTAGATAAATTAAATACTAATGTCACTTTATAAAGTCTTTTTGGCCTGGGTGACACTAATAATTAATTGATTCTCTTTTTGTCGACTATAGCCTACGGGAATTGGATAGGCTAATGAGTCGCTCGTGATGACTACTCGGAAAGGGCATTACAATTGACTAATAACAATGTTGAGTGCATCTAGGTGCTCTATAACTGAGTCACCTTCACCCAACATCAAAATATATAACTTCTTTTGAAGAAACAACTTGTTAACCAGAGAAATCAATTGGTACAAGTTCCCCGATTTTTCCCATATATTCTTTACAGTGTCTTCTTCTGAGACATTAAACAATGCTTAACATGATAAATAGAGTTAGATTGTACTCCTTCCCTTTCTATAGATATTTTTCTAGTCTTCGCTTAGCATACCAAGCAGAGTCATTCTTGGGTTGACTGCATTCCATTGTTCTTGATCTACAAGGAGATCCTCTATTTTAAGCTTCCAAAGCTCAAAAGTTTTCCCATTTAACTTTTCTATTTCTATCCTCGATGTGTTATCCATTCTAACTATAAATCAATGTTTTCTAAAATATCCCACTATAACATGTCTTCACTTGATCCACGATCAAGCCAAACCCTCAGCAACAAAGGCCTCCCCTTACATCCAAATACAACTCTGATACTGACCATTGGTTCGTAATACTTATTACAATTGGTTTCTAAATTGATTCATATGGTTAAACACATCAAACACAAGACAATGGAACACAACACACCAACAGATTAAACAAAAATTCCCTTGGAAACCTCTCTCTTAGAGGAAAACCAACAAACCAATGAGCTTTCACTCATCTATTAATAAAACACTCTAAAATAAATGTTTACAACAATGATTTGCTAGAGAACAAATAACACTTCATTACATCACTCAATGATCACACTTATTTATATTTTTATATATTATTCATTATTTTAATATTTTATTTGTTGCATTTCCTTTCCCCTAAGGGAAGCTTTGTCCTCAAAGATTATTAAAGATAGGGCTTATGTGTGGTTCCTTGCTTGTAATGTCATCTCTAAACCTTTTTTGTTAGCACTGTGACACTTTGACAAAAAGAGAAGATATGAGTTTTGAATTCCTAAGAAAAAATGTCGCATCATTTGTGAAGTAGTCCATCCAAGATCTATGTTTATTGGGGTTGTTTGTTGATCACTTTGTTGGATGGAACTTCTATTTTTTTGTTTAGTTTATTGATTTTGTGTTCTTTCTTTTCTTATATAATAACTCCTCTATTTATGTTCATTTTGACCATGTTGTTGGTCAAAATGTTTGTTATTTGGGTGTCAAGAAAGAGTTCTTGTTGTTTATTTTTTTACTAGATTAGCTTCCTTTTGAACTGTGACAAGGACTAGATTTGTATTTGCTTCTTTCTCCTTAACTTGGATTTTTGAGTCCAAGGGTTTTTATGTCCTTCAAATTTACTCCAATTTGTTTTCCAACGAATCTTTGTCATTCTTAAGGTTCTTGATCATTTCTTCTTGTGGTTTCTCATCATCTTTAAGCGTTTGAATCTAATCTATTATATGTTTACACTTCTTAAGGTGAAAATTCTCTTCGATATTTTATAATAGTTATGTGAAAATCTTATTCACAACAAGATCTAGGAGCTAAGGGAATCCTCACAACTCAAGAATTTCACAAACTATGTAGAAAAACAATGAAAAGAGAAGAATTAACACATACTAATAGTGCCAATAGCTGAAGTTTCTATTACTGTCCAACATGTAAATATGTCTGGAACATGATTATAATACAATAGGTGAAAATAGTTATCCTTTGGAGGTAAATTGGAGGCATACATGTCGCAGGATTATATTGGACCTCAAACCCCCCTTGGTGGAACAATGACGTCCTAGACCACCTAAACTAATCATGAATGGCCATGTGAACATGGGTGAATCATTCTAGAAGATAAATGAGGATAGGTTAGGGGTGTTGGAGTGCATGGGTAAGTGGGAGTGGCTCTAGGCAGCAATAAATGGTCCAAAATAGCCAAAAACACTTAAATACAATGCATGGGTGCCTCTAGTCAAACCAGCTCCATGTTTTGAGTGGGAGTGCTCGAAGGACTGAAGTGTCATAAATGATGGTGCGTGTGTCTCCTCAATGATCAAATGTGGTCGCTTGGGTGCATTGATGAGTCCAAAACAACCTAATGCCTTACTATACTAACATATAAACGTTTGGACCATATGACATAAGTACAAAACAAATAAAAGTGTGTCCTAGGTGTATGTGACCATGGTACTATGTGGTCTGATGCTCTAACACCCCCCCTTAAGCCTGAGTTTGTGTAACCATATCAAAAATTGATTCCTTGGAAACTAAGGCTCAAGTCACCTCTTACAAAAATTTATTTGTCCACATAACCAAGGTAAGGAGGAAAACCTCATGGGAACGAAACCTCCCATCTAAAATGGACATGGGGAAAAATTTGAAAGTGAATATCAGCCATCACCATGTGTCACCCATTCTAAGGAGTGACCTCATATAGGTGAATGTCTTCTATGTGAAACTCTTGGTGAATATTTCAATAGTTTTCTCTACATATGGGAAATACTGCAATGATATCACATGCTCATGCACCAAGCTTCGGATGTAGTGCATGTGTATCTCAATGTGCTTGGTCCTCTGTCTTTGTACTAGATCGGTGGAAATCATTATTTCACTTTGATTGTAACACCAAATGATAGTGGATGAATCAAATGCAATACCAATTTCTCCAAGAATGCCTTGCAACCACACACATTGTGTAGTTGCATTCACTGCTCCTCTATACTCGGCCTCAACTGATGAAAGGGATATAGTGTGTTGTTTCTTACTTGACCATCATATGGGACCATGTGCAAGAATAAAGACATAAACTGAAGTGGAATTATCGTCGATGGAATCTTTAACCCAATAAGAATCAGTAAATCCAACTAGTTCTTGTGGAGAACTAGAAGCATAGTGTATCCCAAAGTCTTTGGTTCCTTGCACATAATGCAAGATCCTTTTAGCAGCCTTCCAATGGATCTCATGATAATCCTTCATATACCTTACAACAAAACCTACCATGTTGTATATCTCAGGTGGTGTCTTTTACCTAGGTTCAGTCCCTCCCTTTGTGCACAACAAAGCTCAGGATATCGACCCGACAAATCAAGGTTCAACTGGCAGCACCTGTGACGTAGATGCACTCTCAATTGAGATATATATTTAATAGGTGACTTCCAGAACCAATTTTTTGCAGTTGGGTGGGGGATTTCTCTTCCTTTGGTATCCTACCAAGTTGTCTGATCGTAGCCATGGGATGGATTAGATATACTAACAATGCACAACTAAGATGTGAATCTATTCAACCATCACTAGATACTATAACATTAAATATAATGGAATATAGTGATTTCGACTACAATAGTGCGATAGAGGCATATAAACTCATTTGCAAGAAAATACATAAACACTTTTCACAGTAATCATACATGTGACACAACACATTTATCATGTACATACTCAACACAATATCCAATGTGGAAACCCATCGAGGAAAAACCACAAAGGTGCTCTTCATCTGGCATGAGAAATATATGGCACCCTTTTTTCTACGCACTGAGCTGCAGACTCTGTTCTAGATCTTCTTCTCCTATCTATACAGAATTATCTCTCCTATCATGCTCTTTAGACTTATGTTGTTGTTTCTTCTCTACTTGACTCTACTGTTGATCCACACACAACCTTGTTGAAATATTGTAACTTCAAAGGATATTCTAAATGTATTTGTCTAATGTAACCCAAGGGAGATGTTATTATTCCTCCAATGGGGTGTTACTATTGTAATTGGTCATCATATAGTCATGAGGTAAAGCCTCCACTTATGTCAGGTCTTTAGTACTGTAATAAATAATATAATATAATGTTTTGAGTATTCCTAGGTGAAGTAGACCCAGACAGATCAGTGGGGCCAACTTTTCTAGCGCAAAAGTCAAGATGACACATGTGTATAAATAGAGGAGTTGTGGTTCTTATTTGAACATAGTCTCACTCACTTGTGTAGCGCATAGGAGAGAGAGAGAGAGAGAGAGAGAGAGAACAGAAGGAGGAGAACACATGTTTTTGGGGTTTTCCTTTATACATATTATACAGAGGAAGTTTTGTTGGGTTTTCTTCCCCTTGAGGGTTTCCCCGGATAAATGTTGTGTCTATCTTGTGATTGTGTTTATATAAGTGATTCTTGATATGCTACTAGTGTGATTTTGAATTGAATACTATTGAATCTAGTCTAGAATATGAAAACTTATCATGGCATCAAAGCTAACCTGATTAGAGAATCTTTCATAAGGTGAAATTCTCTCTCCTGCCTCTCTGGAAGAAATTAGGGTTTCTACAAAAGTTGGGGTTTTGAAGGTCTGCTTGCATAGAAATTTGCACCCTCCCAGAGCGCATCTATTGATCCCTAGATTGAATTTTTTGGGTGGCTAAATCTATGGGAAAGACAAACCCTAGTTTGAGAGTGAACCATAAAAACTGCTGTGAAACAAAACCAAAAAATCTGTAGTGCTGCAACCTTGCAAGTAGGATTTGAAGACTGAAGATTAGGGATCTCCATAAAGCAGTTGGATCAACCAAATCACCTCCTCCAAGCACATCTACTAGTAAGGTCAATCTCTTGTTTTGATAAATGTCAATTTTGAGTGACTTACTGGACAAGATGGCCCCAAGCACTAAGCTTAAGGACAAATTGGAAGGCCTAGAAAACTTCATGGCTTGGAAGTATAGGATTCCCCTCATTCTGAAAGAGAATGATCTTGAGAAGTACATCAAGAATGAAGTTGTAGAATCTGAAGCTAAGGAGAAGCATGAACAAGACCTAACCAAGGAAATGAGAATCATTGTTGATTCCATTAAGGATCACTTGATCCCTCAAGTTCCATCTAAGAAGAAACCTAAGCAAATGTATGATGCACTTTCCAGAATGTATGAGGGAAAGAACATCAACAGAAAGATGAATCTGAGAACTCAATTGAAGGGCACCAATATGAGAAAAGGAGAATCTATTCAAGATTACTTCACAAGGATATCGTAGATCAAAGAGAAGCTAAGTGTTATTAGAGATATCCTTGATGAGGATGAATTGGTTATGACTACACTCAATGGCCTCACTAGACCTTGAGATTCATTCATCCAAACTCTATGTGCAAGAAAAGAAAGTATGAAGTTTGACATAGTATGGGAAGATTGCATACAAGAAGAAGCTAGAGTAGCCAATAGAGAAGCTCTTCTCAAAGAAGATGATCAATATATAGCTACCCATACTAAAGAAAGAAAGAAATCAAACTTCAAGAAGAGTAATCATAAGCCTTCAAAGAAGAAATTCCAGAAGAAGAAGAAGAAGAAGGATTACTCAAAGTATTCGATGCTACAATTGTCATAAGATAGGACATATTGCTAGAGAATGTCCATCATTAAATAACAACAACAACAAAAGGCATCATGCTCATCTAGCTGAAGATGAGAATGAAGAAAGACCTTGAAAGAAAACTAGAGGTGAAGATGTAGAAGAATATGTGTTATTCTCTGCACTCTCTGGGTCTGTAACACCTGGAAAAGATACATGGCTTATTGATAGTGGTGCCCCTAAGCACATGACAGGAAAGAAGACAACTCTATCAAATCTTGAAGAGAAGAACTCTCCCCAGAAGGTATCATTGGGAAATTATTATTACGGAGAGAAACTTCCTATGGCTTGGGGTGTGTTGTAATCTCACGGATCACAGAGAGTTACCAATAATACACATTAAAAGCATACAGACATATCAAAGACAAGAGACAAGAACATAGATGTAGAATAACAGATTATATTATATTAAAAGGTTCCATACAAACACAAAACTGAACCAAGTTCTCATCTAGCTCAACAGCCTAATATATATGATTTACAAACAGTTACATATAACTACCTCTCGGTTCGGTCAATTGACATGACCTTATGTGGCCGACCTAATCTCTAATTAGTCGGTTGATCGACTTAGTCAGCTTATAGACTAGCTCCTTCAACATCTCCCCCATGAACAAAACCTTTCTTTGTCTCGAAGAGACAAGGGAGGTACTCAAAAATTCTTTGCCTGTCTAAAGTAGTTATTTATTTGTTTGTCTTTTATGGGCTATGAAGTCGGATAATTGGTCGTTTCTGTATACAGACTTCAACAATTGCTTCTGCTGTAACAGCCAGTTGATGTTGGAATTCTGTCCAGTTTTGAAGTACTTTCTGGATGTCGATGGTCAATGTTGTAATGCTTGGTAGCATTGACATCTTCTCCTGAATGGAAAGGTCTATTATCCTTTCCATGCCGGGACCCATAAACTGGTATTTTTCTTCTATTGTCTCTAGAAGTCTTTTCATCTGCAGGAAGATGGTATCTAATTTGTCCAACCTCGGGAGTGCCTGCTGTACCCACTGGTTTGCTTGTCTCTCGAGCCTCTATAGTTTGGCTGTCTCGAGCACGATTTGATCTTGGATAGTGCTTCTCAATGCTTCTCTTGTGCTCTTTCTATTTTCCAGTGCTTGAATGTGTTGTCGAGTCTATCGGGACTGCTAGAAGACCTGCCCGTAATAAGCAGGCCAATCCCATAGTACCCCTTCTGTTATGACAGACTCCTCCATGTGATCCTGAAGCACTAAGCTTCTAAGAAGGTTGTGTGTTGTTGCATCAGTAATCTAGTTGTTTCTTCTTTTTGTTCTTCTCTTGTATTTTGCATTTGTACATGTAGGGCCGATACCATGCTTTCAAACAGCTGATAGGCCTTTTCAAGTGGCTTGTCGGTGTCAGCCTCCATTGGTCCTGGTATCACAGATTGTGCTAGGTTTCTGCATTTTAAGAGGAACTCGACTTGTTCCTTCTCAATGTCGTCGAGCTCCTTGCGTCTAGTCTGGCTTCTTGTTTTTGCTTTGATGGCCATAGTTTCTAAGAGTTGTCCCAACTCTCCGTCTTTCAGCTTTGTTGCAATGACTGCAGTGGTCGACCCAAGTTGGCTAATGTGAACCATTGCCGCTTGTGATTCTTTTTGGTGGTCCTTCTTCTTCCTTTATTTCTTCCTATTATGCTTATGTTGTTGTGTTTGTTGTTGTGCTTGTGCATCTGTAAAGGTTAGACTTCCCTTTGGTTGATTTTCTGGTAGTGGATTGTCTAGTTGCTGGTCTGCAACGGTCAGTGGTACTTCTCGTTGGGTCTCTGGGATGAGTGTTGCAGCTAGGTTTGTATTTGGGGGGTTTTTTGCCGAGGGTTCAGATCCAGACGTTTCTGGTACTGATGGTTCAGGTAAAGGTGGTTCAGGTGCAGATGGTTTGATTGCAGGTTCTGGGTTGGGAAGTGGTGGTGGTGATGGTGAATGGTCGGGTGTGATTGGTGTGGTAAGGATGTGGTCAGGTGTTGGGTCCTCGACTTGTGGGGGTGAATCCTCTAGGATGTCAGAGAACAGGTTGTCAATTACCTGGTTGATTTCTTTTAGGTTCTCTTCTTCCCCATCTCTTGCCAGTTCATTGGCTAGTGGAGGGGGTGTGATGTCGGTTAGGGTAAAGAATGAGGTTTGACTTGCAACAACTTGAGCTGTCTTGTCAAGGTTCCCCACAAATGTTGATTTTAAAATTCCCATAGACCTCAGCTTCTGGGATATTTGGCCAAGTTGTGGAGGAACGAGCTGTCTTGATCCACCAGCTTCGAACAGAGGACACTTGGTGGTGATCTTCTAGATAGAGGTCAGTAACTCAGGTAGTCTTTCAATGTAGGCTTGGAAATATCTATCTTGGTCGAACCTCTCCTTTAAGGTTTCTGGCATAGCATTTTTGCATATGTCGACTGGGCTTATGGAGGGTAACTATGTAATTTTTTCATGTGTGATCTGGGTCAAAGACATGGGTGTAGGTGTAGACACTAAGTCGACAATGTTTTCGGCCATTGAAGTGTTTGTACTTTTTTCCTTTTTCGATCGTCCTTGTCGTGCTCTTGCTTTGACAAATCTTTGGAACTGCGTCTCGACCGAAACTTTGTTTGCTACAGCTAACAATTCCTCTTCATCCTCTGATTCTGAAAGGATCAGCTTGCGCTTCCCCTTTCCTTTTGTCTTTGTTGCTTTATTTCTTGCTGCTGCTATTTTCTTTACTAGCTTTTTGACTTTTTCTTTGGTTATGTCATACTTAAGATTGTCGGACTCAATATCTCTCAATTCTTCCCCTTCCTCCTGTTGTTGTGCTAGGCTGACACTTTTCTCAGCTGGATTGGATACCTATTGTTCTGTCTGTGTGCCTTCCCTTTGGGCTGTTGGTGGTATGATTGTGATTTGAAGTAGGTTGGTGTCCTCTACTGGTGTTTCCTCCGATATGAATGTGTCGATGTGTAGTCAGAGTTCATAATCTTCTTCATTTTCCTGGTCTGTTAATGGTTCTTCTATTGCTAGGGTTACTTCCTTGGCTTTTGCTGGTATTAACAGTTTTGTGCCAGACTGTCGAGCTAGTTCACAGAACATCTCTTCGATTGTTGGATAGTAGTCGAGCGTCTTTGCTTTTGCCTTTGCACCCTGCCTATAACATATCGCAGTATGGTCAAGCTCCAGTTGGATGTGTGCGGTTTTTGGCAGACTTCGTCGGATTTTCTTGGGCACCCTCCATCTAGTCGTCTGAACTTTCAGCTGTTGGAACCAGTTTTCCAACAGTACTTTGCCATTTGCCAGTTCCTTCAGTGTTCTAGTCTGGGTGAATGGTTTGAACCTCCACATATGGAATTTTGTGAGTTCTTGGAACTGCCTGTCCCTGACTGGGCACAAGTAGTACAATACTATCCATATTATCAGGGACGAGAACCTTATAATCCCTCCCAACTCTTGGCATTTCTCACAGATGCCTTTGATAACGTCGGCGACATACTGAGCCCATCTGTATAATTTTCTCGTGTTGGCTATTGTATCTACTGCTTCTAGCATATCCAGTTTTAGGTCGCTTCCTCGACCTGTGGGTGTAAGCCCTGCTGCTATGATTTTAGCCACAATTTGTGGTGTTTGGGCTTGTATCTAGCTAATCATTAGCCCTTTGGAATTCTTTCTTGATGGTGTTCTAGTTAATCGCTCTACCAAACCTTCTTTTATGCCGACTGGGACTGGGTCACCTTGGTTGGATAGACCAGTCAGTTTATATATTACTTCACTAGAGATCTCGACTAGTCTGTCGAAGTAGAATTTCCCATTGTGGTACCAGTTGATAATGAACTTCACTGCTGCTTCTTTTGTTCCTCCAAAACTTGCCATGAACGGTGTGTTCATGTAGTTCATGATAGAATTGTGGTTTACCTTCTCTACTTCTTGGGTTGGTTTCTTGTCGACATAGGCCCATTCCTTGATCTTGGCCCATTTTTTTTCCCATGAGGTCTCTTGGACCTTGGCGTTTTTTATGTTTCATAACCTCCTCATTAATGGGGTTTCAGCAGATTGTAGTTCCTTTGTCTTTGCTGCAACTCTGGTTTTTTTTCATGCCATTTTGTCGGTTCTTTGTTCAACTTTTCTTAGAGGTTCTTGGTTCTTAGTTTTATGTTTGCTAAATTGCTCTCTCTATTCAAAATATTGTAAATGATCCTTTTCTAGTACAGTATTTATAGGTGAGGCATTTGACATTTCTGTCGATGGGTGTATTAATGGCAGAAGTGGTGGTCCAGCGTGGTCACTTGAGTTTGCATTAACGGTGATTTGATTTTGGTGCTTGTAGTCATGAAGGCATGATGTGACCTTTGGGTTCGTTGGTCAATGTCGATCATGTGAGCGGTTGATGGTGTTATGTCGATGGGTTTGATGTCGTCTGTCGAAGCGTTGATTTCCTGTCATCCTGGGTTATGGGTGTTGTCTTTGTTTTGTTATTTTTAGATTTTTATAGTTTTTGTCTGACTGTTATGGTCGGTTTTTTTTTCTTGTTCTAATTTTTGTACCGCTTTAGTCGGACACCATTAACAAGTTTCTGAAATACTATGCCTTGTAACGTTTTTAGTCAAACTGATCCATTGGCATGAATCTCTTCGACAATGTAGGGTCCCATCCATTATGTATGTAGCTTTTTGGGTTTTAGCAGCTATCTCACTAGAACATGTGTCGACTGGTTCTGCTTCTACCCACTTGGTTACATACTCTACTGCGGTTATTATGTACCTTGCACATGTTCTTTTTGTTGGTATGGGGAATGATCCTACGAAGTCGATGGCCTGAATTTCAAATGTCAAACTTGGGTTTACTGATATCAAGGGCATTTCTGTACTAGGCAGAGGTCGACCCAATCGTTGACATCTGGCACATTGGCTTACAAAATTTTTACAATCTTTGTAAAGTGTCGGCCACCATAACCCTGACTGTTGGATTTTCTTGGTAGTTGTGTCTGCTTGAAAATGTCCTCCCGCCGGTCCATAGTGTGCTTCATTCATAATATTCTTTCTTTCATGTTCTAGTACATATCTTCTGAGGATGTCATCCAGGCCCATTTTATATAAGAATCCATTTATGAGGCTATATGGTGCAGCTTTCATGGCTAAGATTTGTTTCTTCTTCGTGCTCATGCCCTCTAGTGCTTTTCCATCTTCTAAGAATTGAGCTATTTCCTCTAATTCTGCTGGGACTGCTTCTATTCGAAATAAATGTGCATTCGGTAGGTCATCTTCTACTCCTGTCGGTTCCTCTCCTGTGTCGATTCGTGATAAGTGGTCGGGTCCGACATTTAATTTTCCTGGTCTGACAACGACTTCAAATTCGAATTCTTGGAATAGAAGTAACCATCGACAAATTCTCCCATGGTGTAAGGGTTTATTTACAAGGTATTTTAGTGCTTGGTGGTCGGTATAAAAGATGAACGGATTGGCTAGTAGGTAATATCGGTACTTCTGTAGTGCAAAAACCATTCATAATGCTTCTCTCTCTGTTGTTGAATAGTTTCTTTCCGCTTTATTTAGTTTTCTACTGATGTAAACTATAGGGTAGTCCATTCGATCGTCCCCTAGTTGAGTTAGTATTACTCCTAGTGCTATGCCTGATGCGTCGATGTGTACATGGAATTTGATCGACCAGTTTGGAAATCTTAGAATGGGTGCTTCAACTAGCTTCATTTTTAGTGTTTCGAATGATATGTTGCATTCCTCTATCCAGTCGAACTCCTGATCTTCTCTTAATAGTTCTTCCAATGGATATGTCATATCCAAGTAGTATCTTATGAATTTCCTGTAATATCATGTATGACCAAGTAGTACCCTGACTTGTTTTGGGTTCACCGGTGGTTTTAAGTCGAGGATAATTTTTATTTTTGCAAAGTCGACCTTGATGCCTTTTTGCAGATAATGTGTCCTAATAGTATCCCTATAGGGGTTAAAAATATGCATTTCTTTATATTCATAGATAGCTGGATTTGTCGGCATCGTTCCAACATGAGCCTTAGCTATTTGCAGTGATCTTTCAACATAGAGTATGTAGTCCAATCATCGAAATACACTGCCATCGTTTTGTAAATATATTCTTGAAATGTTTTGACCACAATTCTTGAAAATACTACAGGTGCATCTTTTAGTCCAAAAGGCATAACCCTGTAAGCAAATGATCCAAATTCACATACGAATGTTGTCTTTTTCTAATCTTCTTTGGCTATTGGTACTTGGTTATAACCTGAGAATCCATATGTAAACGAGTAGCGCTCATGTTTTGGGACCTCATTTAAGATTTCATCTACATAAGGTGTTGGAAATGGGTCTGTTAATGTAACTTTATTTAAGTCTCTGAAGTCGACATAGATCCTTAGCTTGGTTGGATCGTGTTTCTTTGGTTGAACAACCATTGGACTTGCCCATTCTAATTGGTCAATAGGGTAGATAATTCCTGCTGCAAGCATATTATCAATTTATTTCTTGACTATCTCTTTGTATTTATGAGCTAATTTATATGGTGTTTTCTTTACAAGTCAGACATCAGGTTTAATGTTGATCTTCATTTCACCCATTTCATGGACTAGACCTTTGAGATCTTTGTAGTCTCTAGCGAATACAAGGCTAGAATTCTTTTAGTAAGTTTACTATTTCTGTTGTTTGTTCTTCACCCCAGTAGTCTCCAATTTTTGCCATTTTTGGTCGATCATCACTTAAAAAGTTGAATTCTTTAGTTTTTACTTTAGCATCTAACCATTCTGGTGCTTTGGCTTCATTGATTGGTTGACTCCCTTATTTAAACTTTGAAAATGTGGCAGGAAAGTCTACTGCAGTTATTCTATCGGTGTCTTCGACTGTCTCTATTTTGAGTACTGTGCGAATTGGTTTCATTGTTTCTGAATGATATGATTTCCATCGAAATCTTTTTCCTTCTGGATTTTCATTTTCCATTTGTAGTCGTGTCAATTGTGGTGTTGTCTTAGTTTGTATTTTATTGCAATTTATTGTCAGTCAGTCATGTTGTAGGGTTTTTTTCCCGGTCGGTTCTATAAATGCCTTGATTTGTTTTGCAGTTTCGACTAACTTTTCGTCTTGTGGCATAAACCTGAAATCTTTGATAAAATTCTCTCTTAGTTCATGCCATAGGTATGTTTCACCCCAAGCTTCTTCCATTTGTTTGGTAAGTCAGATAGCGTCGATGGAAACAGGTGTGGTCATGTACGTTCATCCTTATACCCAAGTCTTTTCCATTCTTTTTCACATGTTCTTATGTGGTCTTCTGGATCATGCCCTTGGATGAACATAGGTATTTGAGCTTGGTTGGTTAACTTTTTTCCTCCAAATATTTCTATAAAGTAGGTCAAAGCTATTGTCCATGTCTGCAATCTTGATTGATGGGTATCCCACCATCTAGCAGCTTGTCCTATGAAGGTTTCCACTAAGCTCTGTAGTCGTCCATGTTCACCAATGTTTCTGGATACTTGTTCTATATGCATAACTGGTGATTCTCTTTATTTGTATCTTGGGCTTTGTTTGATATTTACATTTGCTGGTTTTAGGGTAGGATATTCCTTGTTTTTCTTCTCAAATATTTTTGGGATGATGGACACCAAGAAGCATTGTTGGACTGGTTTCTTCTACACTGTTTGAATGGTCCAGTAACCTCTTGCTTGTGTCTCATAGTTCTCGACTTCCCAATCATATAATTCTACGTCTGAATTGTATCCTACTGAATCTTGATTGCCTAAGTGAAGTTCACCATAGACATTGGGTTATGTGTAGTCTTCATTGTTTTGTATCTAATATAATTGTTGAATGTCGACTTCTTCATCAATAGGTTCTATCCAAGATTCTCTTTGGGATGGATGGATAGGTACTATGACTTTTTGTCCATTCCCTTTTAGTTTTATCCTTTCCTTGTCTAAGGATATCGATGCTTTCATTTTTCTTTCCCAAGGTCGACCTACTAATGCTGGGAAGGAACTGGATCCTTCCTTAGGGTCAATAATTTCAAAGTCGACTTTGGTCAATATTCCTTTTATGGTCGTGTCGACATTTCTCCAAATTTCGATAGGTTCAATCAGACCTTAGCCGGCTAATTTTAGGTATATTCTTGACTCATATAGACGAGGTCTACCCTGTTCCCAAGTGTCGCGACTCATAATGTTTACTTGTGACCCGAAGTCGAGCACAACTTGTCAGACATGGTATCCTTCAATTTCTAGGTCGACAAGTGGGTCGGCATCACTTTTGTCCTTCTGGTTTAGACTGCAAATATTCTTTGTTTGTTTTTCTATATTATTGTTGTGTTTCATTTTATGCAATAAGTCAATGAATTGAGAGACCGCTTTATCATCTTGTACTAAACGTATTAATTCTTTAACTGTGCTTTGTCGATTATCATCAGCTTCTTCTTGTCGAGAAAATTCTATAAATATATTCATTGCGTCATTATACAGTTGTTTTTGTTTAGCTAGATTAGGATAATCATTATTTTCTTTTATTTTGCTTATACGTGTATTATCACTCCCAATTTTTGTCCCTTGTCGGGTTATTATATGCAGATTCTTTGTATTGATTATATCATGTTTTTGACCGCACGACAAGACATTAACATTTTTCCTTTTATTGATTTTATCAAGCATAGTAGGGAAATCCTCTAATGAATGATCCCCTACTCCACAGCTAGTACAACATTTTAAATCAGTTCTATCCTTGTATGGACAGTCTGCATATCGATGACCTTATTTGTAGCACGTAAAACATTGGATGGGCCGACGTGGTCGGTTGTCGAGATTCCTAGAGAATCGACCTTGACCTCCATATCCTCCACGTCGGTTGTCAAACTGGTGCTCATATTGACCACCTTCATACCTTTGATTATTCTGTTTATTTTAAGCATTACTTCGCTGATTGTTATCGTAGTTCTGTGCGACTGCATTTGTCTGGTAGACTGTTTAGTAGTTTTGTCGATTTTTTAAGTTTAGGTGGTAGTCGGTCGTGGTGTGACTTTTTACTCCATAGATAGCACACCAAGATGCTTTACCATTTTTCATGTTATACGGGCAATCTTTTGTTGTGTGTTCTCCATGTTCTTGGCAGATGTCACAAAAGCACTTTGTCTGCACAAATCGAACGTCCTATCGGCTGATGTCTTGTCGACAGTTATCTTTTGAATGTCCAGTCAATGAGCATTTTGTGCACCAGACATCCTGATTCTTAAGGTTTAGCTCTTTCAATGATTTCTGCATGATTTCGAGCTATTCTTCCAGTCTAGTATTAGTGGGATATGCTGGGAAATCTTCGTCCATCTCCACTCGTAGGGATTTAGTAAGCGCATCTTTGTATGTTTTGAACGTCTCCAGGTTTATGTGCCACCGAATTTTCTGTGATAGACCTGCAAGGAACCATTGAATTAATAGTTGCTCATCAATTACATAATCCAGTTGGCTGAGGAGGTCTTTCCAACGTTTGTCACAGTCTCGGACAGATTCTGCTGGCTTTTGTGATGTTGTTTTCAACTTTTTAGCTGCCAGATGTTTTGCATCTAGGGTTTTAAAGAACGACAAAAATTGTGCTTTAATTTCTGCTTTGGATGCTTGAGGGGTTCTTTCAGTAGAGGTCATGTACCATGTTAGTGCTCTTTTCCTCAAGGCACCAGCGAACTGCGCCATCTGTGTATCCTCATATGTGACCTGATTTACCTCCCATGTCGACTCACAGAAGAACCAATGTCATCTAGGATCTTCGTCGCCCTTGTATAGAGGGATATGCGCTGATCTATGACCCATGTTGAATTCACTGTCGCTATCTTCTTCAGGAGGTGACGGTGGTGGGGGTGGTGGTGGTGGTAGTGGGATGTTTTGTTTGTTTCTTTGTGCAGAGTTGTTGTCGACTGAACTCTCATTTATGTCGATTGTTTTGTTTGTCATTTCTTCTCCAACAAGCAGTCGATTGGGTTCGACTTCTCCTGTCGATGTCTAACTTCAATTATTTGTCTACAGGTCCGATTGTTCTGGATTCTCCAAAGCTGTATTTGGTGGGGGGGTGCTCCTTCATGTTTCAGTTAAATTAAGTGGATACTTCGGTTGGAAGGGCATGCCTGAAGCATGACCTAGTTTCCTTCCTCTGGTCGATGGATCACTAAATGATTATCATCATTTATCTCATCGTCTAGTCAGCTCCATATACCAAACTCACCAGCTCTTAGTCTTAAATCTTCTTCGACAATGACTTGCATCCTGGTACTCAGATTCCTTGGAGATAGATGTCTTACCTCTTGGGGAACTTCTATTTGGAGAGCTTCTCCCTGCTCTATCCACAAGTCTTCTTCCATGGGTGATGCCTCTTCATCCATGCCTTCTTCATGTCAGTCATGACCCGACTCTAGCGGATTTCTTTCTTGGTCTATCACCCTAGTACTCATTCCTCTTTGCAATACTATAGCTCTTTCTCTTCTTTCTTCCCTTCTTTTTAGCCTCTTCTCTCTCTCTATTTTCTGTAAATCTATCGTACTTTTGTGTGTCACTTTCCGTTCGATTTCCTTTTTAGGTTGACTTTTCATCGCTGGTGCTGGTATCTCTTTGCAATCGACTAGAATCCTATTCACTTTACCTCGACATACAACCAGATACCCCCTCATGGCCTACCCAACGCTTTAGAAATCTTGGATAGTTCTGTTTACTTGCTTAGGAAATATTCCCACTCCCTTTCGGCAATGAATTTCTCCCACTTCCTTTATTTCTCTGCCCAGTTAGAATTTTGTGGTAGTTCGCGTAGTGATGGACAAGGTTCAACAATATGACCCACTCCTTTTTCTATCAGGAATTTGAACAGCAAGGTCAGTAAGGAGCACAGGAATTGCTCGGTAAGGTGTGTATAGAATTTCTTCTGAATGGTTTCTACCGAAGTTCTTTCTTCTATAGCTTGCTCCTCGCAGAATTCGGCAATGATCTTTTCAAACCACTCCGACAGGTTTGTTCTTCCCCCTCGAATTAGTTTCTCTAACAGTTGTTGGTCCTTAGTCGCTTCTGGCTTTTTCATCCAGAAGTTTTTTCAAAAGTTGGGGTACCAATTCTACAAACTTCTCATGGGTTTCGGTAAATAATATTTCCTTCGCTTGAGTAGTCGTAATCTGTTTCTCCACGCGTAATTTTGCAAGTAATTTTCTATCTTACGCTCCCACTAGTCCTTAATCTCCCATTTTGGTATCATCTGCTTGTATTCATCTCATATATGTACTACCAGCAACGGAACCAATGTTGTAATCTCACAGATCACAGAGGGTTACCAATAATACACATTAAAAACATAGAGACATATTAGAGACAAGAGATAAGAACATAGATGTACAATAACAGATTATATTATATTAAAAGGGTCCATACAAACACAGAATTGAACCGAGTTCTCATCTGGCTCAACAGCCTAATATATATGATTTACAAACAGTTACATATAACTACCTGTCAGTTTGGTCAACCGACACGGCCTTATGTGGCTGACCTAATCTCTAATTAGTCGGCTTTCCGACTAGCTCCTCCAACAGGGTGTACCACAAAAAATAGCTAAAGACGAGAAATCAATCCCCTCCCAATATGCAATAAAAACCAAACATCTAACACTAAAGGATCTTGAACCATACCTTCCGGACGGTTGAAGTAGATCCACTTTGATCTTTTTCCAATCCCGCTTATGTTAACAATTTGCTCTAAACAACAACAAACAAGACAAGCATGCTATATAATATGGTGTTAGATCTACTCTAGCATATATAATCAATAATGTATAAGCAATTAAACACATCCATGGATTCAATATTCATTTAAATGCACATTATTGGACAGGAAAAGATATTTCTATTAATCAAGTCAAAGATTACACAAGTGACAACCTCTGTCAGGACATCCACGAACCGGAAAAACAGAGTCTTCCACCTGGGCCTCCACCACCTCAATCCTTCATCTTTCGATAGCAAGCTCACAAGCAAAGGCAAGCTTGGGAAGAAAATTTAGTGCTCCAAAGGGATAAAGGGATGCAGACTCAAGTATATGCAAGCTATGGCAACAATGGACTATAGTTTCATTGCTCTTCAATTCCTCCCCTTCAATGTATCCAAGGGGTTCCTTATATAACACTCCAAAGGGGTAATGCAGGGTCAAATCTGGGCAATCTAGAGGCATATGGAAGTCCAAGAGTCAAGTGGTTCAGAGACACGTCAAGGAAAACTCCAAAAATATTTGGATTTATGTACATATCCCGATGTATGCGAGTTAAAGGTCAAAAGTCGCGTATACACGCAAGTATGGGTTTAAAAGTTGTGTACATAAATAAACATGTGTTTTTTAGGGATGAACTTGGAAACATCAAAGTATAATATCAGTCCATGGGGTTTAAATAGTCTGCAGAGGGATAGGGAAGGCCACAAACATGTGATTAACCATGTGTGGTAAAATCAGGTGTAACAATTACTATCAATATCCCATCAAAGGTATTAGAGAATCAAGTTACAAGCTTGACTCTGGGACCTCCATAAAGATGAAGGAAGTAATTTATGTTCCGGGTTTGAAAAAGAACCTACTCTCCATCTTAGCTCTAAATAAGAAAGGATATAGAGTTTCCTTTATAGATGTACAAGTACTATGTGGTCCAAAGGAAAGACACTTGAAGATGTTGTAGTCATTGGAGGATAATAAGAAGGAGGGTTTCACAAGCTCAAAGGACATTCAGAGACAGCCCTTGTCCATGAGACTATGTAACAAATATTAAGTAAATATTAAGTAAATTAGTTAACTATTATCCAAAAGGTTGTAACCTTTCATTTTACACAATCAAGCCTATAAAGGCGAGTGTCGTTTGTAATATTTACCATCTTCAATATATATATCATAAATTATTATTCAAACATGGATTTTGTGTCACGAATCTGATTGCTTCATTTGGTATCAAATTCGAGACACCCACTCTTCTGAGCTACCGTCGTAGTGCAACCATCTGTTGTTGGCTTTCGTTTCTCTTATGATGCTCTACATCCATGCTTCTGCACTCCAACCATCCTCCGTCACCTCTGACTTGTTGCCCCTCACTCCACTTCCACCTGTGTCACCCAACATCCCCAATGTCCATCCTCCTATGTCACCCAACATCCCCAGCTCCACCACCAACACAGTCTGTGCTTCCTCCCCGCTGCATCACCCTCGCGTTGCATCCCCCTCGCGCCTCCATCTGCCACCCCTCCATCCACCTTGCGCCTCCATCACCAGCTCATCCATCCACCACCTCCTTCATCCCCCAACTACTCCACTCTCCACGTCATCGGTCATCCTCTGCCCCAAAGTTAAAATAATATTCACTTTATTCACCACCCCTTTTAACAAAAAAAAAATCTATAAAAATAAAGTTAAATAAATATAATTATTAACTTTATAAATTTCAAATAACAATTATTATTATATTTTTTTTATTATTATTACTATCACTTGATTTTATTCAAGCACACACACAAAAAAAATATTCCCCACAAATATTGCTCGTCCTCATAAGCCAAAATTGGGTCTAATTATTCACCACCACACCTCAAAAGCATGACGACAGAGTTAAAAGCCCAAATCGAAAAATTGGAGAAGGATTTCAATGAGCGCATTAGTAAGAGTCAAGAAGATTTAAAGGAAGAAATAAAAAATTGCAATACAAAGCTGAAAAATGAAATCAAAGAGGAATTTGTTTCAGTGTTAGATAGAAGGCTAGATGACAAATTGGAGGGGATGAAGGAAAAACAAGACCAACTGAACGATAAGCTAAATACTCTCATGGAAATGATGGAAAAGAAAAAGACAAAATATCACCACAAAACAAAAAGACGATTCAGATATGTCATGTACTTCAGCTAACAATTCAGGATCACCACCACACAACAAGACAATAAGGAATCAACGTTATGTCGTGTATCCCCCCAAAGCAAAAATAGAAATGTCAAAGTTCAGTGGAAATGAGGAACAATGTGTTGCATGGTTAAATAAAGTGGAAGAATACTTCGATATCTATAACATCACAACAGATGTCGAAAAGGTGAAGTATGCATCTATGCATCTTGAGAGCCATGCCTATAACTGGTATATGTGGTGGAAAGGTGACAACTTTGCATACACATGGAATTTGTTCAAAAATGATTTCCTCAAAAGGTGTTATCCATCTGAATGGCACCTCTCCATCCGAGTGCCGACATCCCTCATGTTGGCACACAAAAGGACATCTATGGATTGAGGTTTTCCCATAACACTATAGATTGGCTTACTATAATACATTCCTCCTCCCTCCAGCTGGTTACTTTGCCATTTTAATATGTTAAGTTGTATTCGCGACTCCTCATATATACAACTCGCGCATCATTCGCGAGTGTCGGTTGCTGCAAGTCACGAATAGATTTATTCGCGGGTTGCTCTTATAGCAAGTCGTGAATCATTCGTGATTCGTCCTTCTACATACCCGCGAATATGTCCCTTAAAAAACACGTGATTACTTGAGATTAGTTAAGCCATTTTCCTTAATCCTCTTCACTGTCTCAACCTCCTCAACCTTCGAAACTGCCTTATTTCCTCCATATAAATATAGGCCTTGGGGAGGGTGTTTGATATATAGACTGGTAGAGCAAAGTTATGCTGGTGGATTGTATACAAAAATCTTTGGAGCAGTGGAACTCAGAATCCTTTGGTTGCAGAGGAGTCCTTGTCTCAGGCATTGGGTTGTAACCTGAACTCTTTCCATTATTGTTAATAAAGAGATTACTTCTTCCATATGTGTTTCATGTTTTGTGGTTTGATAAATGTTTATATTTCAGTATGATATGTGTTTTATCTAACCTGCTTATATGTACATGAATCATCTTGTATCTGGAAGAGTGTTTCTTGACGGGTGAAAGAGGAGCAATCTTGAAGACTTTGGAAGTGGAACAGAGAGGAAGAGGATAAGCAAGGATCGACCTTCGTTTAACAAGTAAGTCCTTCTAACCCTCCTATTTCCTATTCTGTACTTTAGAAGTCAATTGTCTGCAAGTAATTGAGTATGTTGGTAACCCCAGACCTATGGTTATTAGGTGCATAATCCTGTACAACAGAACTGGTGACTCCACTGGGGATGCCTAGACTGTTGTAGGTTGTTTCTGTCACTCCTGACCAGCCTTTGCTTTGAAGTTTGTCTGTGATATTTTATCCTGGTTCATACTTGCTTCAGTATTCAAAAGCCTTGGTCATTTTTCTTGTTTTTGAGAAAATTCTTATACCTATTCGCGAGTTGTTCTTCTGGATAGTCACGAATACAAGTTTGCATTCGCGGGTTGCTATACTGGACAGTCGCGAGTCATTCGCGGGTTGCTCTTATAGACAGTCGCAAATATGCCTGGAAGTAGGGATTTTTAAGTTAAAGTTTGCTTGTTCTTTTCTTAGTATAATCCCTGTTTTTCTGAGTGGATTTTCCTTATGAATGTTGTGTAGCTTGTTTGAAGACATTAGGTGTTCACACTTAGTGCTTTTTAGAAAGCCCTTGAGTCTCTGTTGCTTGGATTATTTACTGTTTGCATCCTGAAGTATTTTGGCCTGTTTGGGTAGTAGGTTAAAGTGTCTTTGTCCAGACCAGTGATCAGGGTCTTAGGCTCTGTTTTTCTACTCTGTCTTTGACAGTGGCTGGCCGTCACTTGCCTTTGTAAGTCTGCAGTGGTTTTTTGTCATTGTGTGCACCCAAGCTAGGGTTCCTAGCCTTCCTTTATTGGTTGTCTTTTGGTTCTGTCAGCCTGTTTGCTTCAATTTGTTGCTTTCAGACAGTTTATTTGATTCAAGTTTGCTCAAGTACAGTGTATTGTAGTTTTTCTTTTGCTTTTTTAAAAGAAAATTAAAAAGAACCTATACTTGTTTGTGTTGCTTCCCCCCCCCTACCTCCTTCTTTGGCTTGACCTTGTTGGACAAGGTACTGAGCAACCTTTGTTTGTAGGTTTAGATTGATACTTGGGATTTCTGGACCTTTGTTTATGTCAGTCTTTTTGCTCAGTCTCTTCATTCCGAAGTTGTTGGCTTGTTTACCTTTGTGAGCTTTCCTTTCAAAAGAGGTTGATATCTAACTTTAGGGAAACCTAGGGTTTGTTTGTGGGGTGTAGAGTAGTTGTCTATTTGCTTTGCTTACAGTACTTGCTTGCATTAGTGGATAGGCTGATTTTTCTTTTGCATTTATAAAAGAAAAAGATAAAAACACATGTTTTCTTTATATGCATGTAGATTAGGTTTTTAGTCTAGATTGCATGGCATATCATTGTTTTTGAAAAATATAAAAATAATTTTTTCTTTTGTGGTTTTCAACTTTTCTATTTGAAAAATAAAGAGAATAGTTTTTTCTTTTTGCATTTCATATCTCTTTGCTTAGTCATTTTGTTTCAACTTTGAGTCAAAACACCACATAAGTTTCATACCATTTACCCTCTGACTAAAAACAGCCCTTAAAATAAACGATATAATTTAAAATTTATTAGTAAGTTTTATTTTATAGGGTCATACACCAACTAGCTTAGGCTAGGCTTGTGGGATAGGGAGTTTAAACTCCCCACAAGTGTTAAATTTTAGACGTAGTTGGCCTATCACTAGGTAAATCCTTGACTTTATCGACTGTATCTGGGAAGCTCCTCTCAAACGGGAGTTAATCACGAGGCTGCGTGGAGGCTTGGACAGAGGAGATAACCCTCTGAATCCTTGTCAAAGCGTAACTCAGGACTTTTACGCATCTGGGGATTCTGTCCTAGACAGAGTTTCGGGCTCAGCTACCCTGCCCATGCGTACAAGTCTGGCTTGTGACTGTCCCCCAGACTGTTGGTATAGCCAAGGTAGCATTTAGTCTCTTGACATCTAGGGTCATACATAGGTACACCGGAAGGTTATTTTTGGTTGACCTTGGACGGACTTGGAAGGTAACCCCGGTAGAAAGTGTGGGAGGGCGGTGGGTGATTCCTCTACTTGTGCCTAAGAACATCTACAGGGACACCAAGTAACTATCTATCAGCTTTCTTCTAGAAAGTATATCTTATACATGTTTGTCTGTTTGGCTTTAGGAATTTTTAGTGAGTGCTGTGTGGTTTTTCTGTACTTAGTGTGCCTTTAGGTGTGTGCTTTGTAATTTTGGTTGCTTATCAACCTCTGACTTTGTCTCATAGTTTGAAACTATGGCTAACACCCCTTCGAACACCAACCAAGAGATCCCCATGATGGGAACTCCTTGTACTATTCCTCTCATAGGGAATGTTGGTGTTCCCTTGATGGCCACCTTAAATCTACCTGGATTTACCTTAGGGCTACCGGTGTGGTTGTTTTCCACTCCAACCGTCCTGAATGCTCCTGATGCTTCTCAAGTAAGCTCCTTATATCAAGGGCATCAAAACACTGCTTCCCCTTCACCTGTAGTTGATTCTCCTCCTCCTTCTACCTCATGCGGTGAAAGTACTGATACTAGTAACCGGCAGTCTAAAAGGAGTAAAAGAAGGAGGAATAGGAAGAAGGCACATAAGCAAGGGGGCACCCATTCAACCTCTACAATTCAAGTTGAACCTCCCTATCCAACCTCTGTTGTTCATGTTGGATCTCTACACTCAACCTCTGCAAGTCAAGTTGATCTTCACCATCTAGCATCTGTTGATCATGATGGTGGGATCCTTCCAACCTTTCCAGGTCATGTCGGATCCAGTCACTCAGCCTCTGTTGTTCATGCTGAGGGCACTCGTTCAACCTCTGTTGTTCAAGCTGAACCTCCCCATCCAACCTCTGTTGTTCATGTTGGACCCATCCACCCAGCCTCTGTTGTTCATGCTGGGGGCACACACTCAACTGCTGCAAAGCATGTTGATCCTAACCATTCAACCTCTGTTGTTCATGTTGGACCCATCCACCCAGCCTCTGTTGTTCATGCTGGGGGCACACACTCAACTGCTGCAAAGCATGTTGATCCTAACCATTCAACCTCTGTTGTTCATGTTGATGGTGCCCATCCAACCTCTGTAGGTCATGTTGGATCCAGTCTCTCAGCCTATGCAAGTCATGCTGGGGGCAGTCTCTCAGCCTCTGTGTTTCATGCTGAAGACAATTCGTCAGCCACTGCGAGTCATGTTGACACTATTGAAAAGACTACCCGTTCAAAACATAAGCCCAAGTTTCCTTGTAAGCTTTGTGAGGGAGACCACCTTACTTACAAATGTCCTTCTATTGCGGAGGTGTGAAAAGTTTGGGTTCATGGTCATCCCATTTTTGAACATCCTGAATCTTTTCAACAACCAACCTCTCTTAGTCAGGTTGGACCCAGTCACCCAGCCTCTGTAGCTCATGCTGGGGGCAAACTCTCATCCTCTACAAGTCATGTTGAGAGCAAACAGTCATCCACTACTAATCATGTTGACACCATTGAGAAAACTGGTCGCTCGAAGTGCAAACTTAAGTTCCCTTGTATGTTATGCGAGGGAGAT
This sequence comes from Pseudotsuga menziesii, assembly GCA_001517045.1. Taxonomy (NCBI): domain Eukaryota; kingdom Viridiplantae; phylum Streptophyta; class Pinopsida; order Pinales; family Pinaceae; genus Pseudotsuga; species Pseudotsuga menziesii. Next base: position 111,759 of record LPNX010826146.1, on the reverse strand, counting down.
CATCTTACTCACAAGTTCCCTGCAATCGCAGAGGTGCAAAGAGTGTGGTCCAAGACTCAAGGATTTCCTTCTAAAGAACAACCTATAGTTTCTCAACACCCTACTCAGCCTTTGGTTAATCAAGTGGTCGAACCAATCTCAGATTTGGTCGATCCCACTCTTCTTTCGAAGAGTGATCCTGATGTGATTGAACCAATGTCATCTTTGGTCAATCCCACTCTCCCTTCGGAGAATGACTTCACGAAGCGGTTGAATCGATTCCATTGTCGATTAATCCCACTCTTCCTTTGGAGAGTGAAGTGTCTACTAGTCACATTTTATTCACTGACAGTTCATAACTTACTGAATAAGGGGGCACTAAATTCATTTCGGATCAACCCCCACCAAGCTCTCGGATTGCTTCCTTTGATTGGGATAGCCTAGTTGAGCCGTGCCTTCCTTCTAATGCACCTTTCCAGATAAAGGTCAAAGTTGAACCATATATGATTGCTCGTTGTATTGTTGGTGAAGGAGCCTCATTTAGTATTTTGTCTGCTCGTGCTTGGCGAGGCATGGGATCTCCCAGCCTTGTGTCGACTACTAGTCAGTTACTAGCGTTTGATAGAAGACCTTGTATAGCCTTGGGAATTCTTGCTCAAACACCTGTTACTTTGGGTGGGAAGACTGTCTTAGTTGACTTCATGGTGATAGAAGACCCCTTGGACTTTAATATGCTCCTTGGACGTGATTATGTCTATGCCATGCAAGATGTGGTGTCAACATTTTTTCGTGTGATGTACTTTAATCATGGCGAAGAAATTGTCACTATCGATCAGTTGGATTTTCTTGATCCGTCTCCTGACCCAACTAGAGACCAGGTCTTTCCTTTATTGATTCCCAGTGTTTCTGTAGACACTACCCCGCCACAGGTGAACTATGTGGCCTCTTGTCCTTTATGTTCAATTGCTACTGAGAAGCAGCCTCTGTTTTCATGCTTACCTTCTCGGGACATGGTCCCAGCAGTTGATCGGGTGAGTCATCCTATACAGACTGTAGAGCATGCTCTCCACTCTGTCGATCCATTTGAAAGTTTTGATATGTGTCCTATCTTGGATGATCTCCTTCCTTTGGATGAAGTCTTCCTAGAGTCTTTGATACAGTCTGACCTTCTTTTGGATGTTGGTTCAGTTGTGACTAAGTCTAACCCTGATTTGCCCAGTAAGCCTGAACTTTCTTCTTATGTTGGTCTTGTTGAGTCTCTTGACTCTTCCTTTGAACCGCAAATCAGTGATCCTGATGAGTTTGATTTTTCTTATGAATTTTTCAACTCTTGTGATACTGAGTTTGTTCCTGTAGACTCTATCTCCCTTGTTGATTTTTGCTCTCCTTCTGAGGTTGATCTTATTGATTATAAACCCTCAAGCCCTGGTTCTATAGAATCTTCTTCAGTTGATTATGCCTTGACTTTACGTTTTATAGAAGATAGCAAAGTCACATGTGTTTCTGCCAAAGTGACTCGCATCGGATCGTTTCTTTTGAATATGATCCTCATGTTGTTGTTTCTTGGAGACAGGATTTGTAGTTGGATTCACAACTGTTTACGAGCCTCGCCTTGTTGTTCAAGCTGTAATTGCATTTACATGTGCCCTGCTCGCGCTTATGAGCCTGATGTCGGCTTCCACGCTTTTAGCTCGTTGTATAAGCCCTCATCTTTTTTCTCATTGTCGCTAAGCCTTGTATCATTTTGCCTTTGCAACTTGACACCCTTTACCTTGAGGAGACGTTCCCTGAGTGTCCTTATCTTGCTCACTTTCCTTGCATTATGCATAGGTCTGTTCCTTGTGCTTGGAACTAGTTTCGTCTGTCTATGACACTCGTCTCCTTGCATTTAGAGCATTCTTTCTGCTCTCCTTCGAGCTCGTTAAAAACAGTAAGGAGGCCGCGAGTTGACTTTTCTGGACTCGTTAAAACTTCACAGGAAAGATTATGAGTTTCTTTAGGCCCAAGTCTGACTCCTCAAAATAGACTTGACTACCGAGTAAACTTTTCCATTCAGGCTCATTAAGAATATGTGAACGGGCATCCACATTGGTGGTAGGTTATCTCTTTCTTGGACCATGTGGAATAATACAAGAAAGGATCCCTCTCTTTTCTTTTGAATTGAGAAGAGTATTCTCAGGCATAGGTTTATCTCTTTTTCGGACCTGAGGGACTAAACTTACGGAAAAGGAACCTCCGGTATGAGCTTAGTTTTCTCTTTTTCGTGCTCTGGACCAAAACATGAAAAAGATTCCGAGTGTACTTTATGTCTTTGTCATGCTCGTTAAACCCTCAAGAACAAAGCATCGAGTTTATTGTTGTAAGCCCCATTTCTCATAATCAAATGGATCTTTCCGAGTGATCTTGCATTCCTTCACACTCGTAAAACTCAGGCTATATGCTTCTTTTGAAGGAGCGTTGGGTAGGTGGTAATTTAACCTTTTTCGGACCTTCCTGACTAAGTACGAAAAAGGTGCACCTTTTCTTCTTCGGAAGTTAAGAGAGTTCTTCTTTGGTTTGTTTTATACTTTTTCGGCCTTGGGAGACTAAATTGTACAAAAAAGGACCCCCCTGGAGTCTTCTTTGGAGTTTTCAGACTCTCTAAACTATGAAAACACCGTCGAGCATGTACTAGTTCGGGCTCATAAAATCCACGAATTAGTGCTTTATCAAGCATTCTTCTTTCTTTTCTTCGAGCTTGCCAAAAATGAAGATGGTCCCAAGTTTTCTTTCTTGGCTCGTTAAACCTTTACAAGAAAGAGGGGAATCAAGCATTATTTTCCCATCTCTTCAAGCTTGTTAAAAAATGAAGAGGGACCCGAGTTGGCTTTCCTGGACTCGTTAAAATTTAACAGGGAAGGTAAGGAAGAAGTTTTCTCTTGTTTTCAGTAATGGCAGCATGTCATCCTTGAACATAGCACTCTTTGTTTTCCAATATCCATGTTTCAGTGTTCACTTGTGTTCAGCTATCACTTTGAGTTTCTTACTCCTCCTCTTGTCCGTTATACCTGGGGAATCTGATCATGTCTCCTGCATGACAGATAAGTCTAGTTGTTCTCTTTATAAGTTATACGCTGCCTTGGGTCATCTCTGTGGTGTGCTCACTATTCAAGGACTTTTCCCAATGTCTGATCTATAGCCTGATCCCATCATTGCTATATCTGTTATCTATTTGTGTCTCCCTTCTTTTGCCCAGTTTCTAGTCACTCTTGTGATCCGTTGGAGGATCTATTGCCTTCCCTATCACAGTATGGTTCCGTTTCAGCACTTCCTGATGACGAAGACCTAGAGTTTTGATGATTGTACCTCCGGATTCACTTTCATCATTGGTGAATTCCTTTGCTTCAGTTGTCAATTATCACCTATTGATTGACAAACTGTTGAATCCTTTCCATGTTCGACTTCAACTTACCCTTATTCACATGGCTTGGATTGTACTGGTTCTTTGGGATCCTTTATGAAGACCTTAGTTCCCACTTATGGACTAAGTTGCACAAGATTATGTTCTATCTATCTACACAGCTTCCAGATCTTTGAAGACTCATTATTGTATATTGTGGTTTCGATCCACTTTTGTAATATACGTGGTTTTCTACTTGTATTATATGATGTACTTAAATATTGTAAAGGAGCTAGTGTTCCAGTAAATTGAACATAGCATCTTCAAATGTAACTTTGTGTATGAAATTACTATGTATTTGTTTCAAGTACTCTCTCTGTTCCATCGGATTTTCGAGTTCTCCAAAGATGATGCTTATAATGTATTTCGGCCATCGTTTCCCTCTGACCTCACACATTAGGGGGCATTTGTTATCCATCTGAATGGCACCTCTCCGTCTGAGTGCCGACATCCCTCATGTTGGCAAACAAAAGGACATCTATGTATTGAGGTTTTCCCATAACACTATAGATTGGCTTACTATAATACATTCCTTCTCCCTCCAGCTGGTTACTTTGCCATTTTAATATGTTAAGTTGTATTCGCGACTCTTCATATATACAACTCGCGCATCATTCGCGAGTGTCGGTTGCTGCAAGTCGCGAATGGATCTATTTGCGGGTTGCTCTTATAGCAAGTTGTGAATCATTCGCAGTTTGTCCTTCTACATACCCGTGAGTATGTCCCTTAACATTTAAAAATAAAAACACGTGATTACTTGAGATTAGTTAAGCCATTTTCCTTAATCCTCTTAACTGTCTCAACCTCCTCAACCTTCGAAACTGCCTTATTTCCTCCATATAAATATAGGCCTTGGGGAGGGTGTTTGATATATAGACTGGTAGAGCAAAGTTATGCTGGTGGATTGTATACATAAGTCTTTGGAGCAGTGGAACTCAGAATCCTTTGGTTGCAGAGGAGTCCTTGTCTCAGGCGTTGGGTAGTAACCTGAACTCTTTCCATTATTGTTAATAAAGAGATTACTTCTTCCATATGTGTTTCATGTTTTGTGGTTTGATAAATGTTTATATTTCAGTATGATATGTGTTTTATCTAACCTGCTTATATGTACATGAATCATCTTGTATCTGGAAGAGTGTTTCTTGACGGGTGAAAGAGGAGCAATCTTGAAGACTTTGGAAGTGGAACAGAGAGGAAGAGGATAAGCAAGGATCAACCTTCATTTAACAAGTAAGTCCTTCTAACCCTCCTATTTCCTATTCTGTACTTTAGAAGTCAATTGTCTGCAAGTAATTGAGTATGTTGGTAACCCCAGACCTATGGTTATTAGGTGCATAATCCTGTACAACAAAAGGTTTTAAGGAATCAATGAAGATGAATTTTTCTCGAAGCTTACCAGGTTACAGCAAAAACGAAACGTCGAAGAATTCACACACCAGTGGGAATCACTCGCTACCAGAGTATTTGGGTTAACAGACAAACAATGACTAGAAACTTACTTGGGAGGACTAAAACCTTACATAAAAAAAGAGTTAAAAATGCATGACATACCGAATGTTGAGGTAGCAAGACGGAAAGCAAAAGCAGTCGAGGCCAAATTTGACAACTTCCAATCAAACAAAGGAAAGTCATATTCACAGAGAAACTTCGAGATGACTCCAAAGGACAATACAAACAAATACATCCCTCCACCTAGAAGCGATGACAGGAAGAACCTTGAAAATCAACGAATGACAGAAGGAAAATGTCGACGATGTGGAGACAGATGGAATCCTAAACATAGTTGTCTCCCCGAGGAAAACTCAAAGAAATTATATACTTGTGAAGTAGAGGAGAATAGTGAATCAGGAGAGGAAGAAGAAGAAGAAGATGGAGAGGAGGGGACCGCAAATATGGCATCAGGAAGTGACGAGACCCCCAAAATCTCCCTAGTAGCCATGGCGGGAATTAGTCAACCATATACCCTCAAGTTAAAAGGGTATATAAAAAAGGAAAATGTTACAGTGCTAGTAGACACCGAAAGCACTCACAATTTTCTTGATATAAGGCTCGCCAGAAAAATCAAGTTGTTCGTACATCTAGTTTCGGACATGAAAGTGATGGTTGCAGATGGAAATAAAATCAAAAAATTCAGAAAAAGTTCACAAAGTGAAACTCCAAATACAAGACTTCAATTTGGAATCAAAACTATACACATTACCATTTGGTGGAGTGGATATCGTTCTGGGATTCCAATGGTTACAAACATTGGGAACATACTCTGCTAATCACCAAAAACATTTCATTAAGTTTAAATGGCAAGGAAAAAATTATAAACTACATGGTTTCCAACCACTAGATACACAAGTAGTTTCATCTCACCAAATGGAGAAACTCATTCGAAAAGGAGCTTCAGCATATGTGATCCAATGCCATCAAATGGAAGGAAAAGAATGCGAACATAACAAGCTCAAAGAAGAAATCCAAAAATTACTCCAGAGGTATAAACAAATATTTGAAGACTTACCGATGCAGCTACCACCTGAAAGAAGTATAGAACACATAATCGAGGTCAAATCTGGATCAAACCCTATTAAAGTTAAACCTTATCGGTATTCACACCATCACAAAATAGAAATAGAAAGGTTAGTTCAAGACTTATTGAAGTGTGGTATCATCACCAAGAGAAAAAGCCCATATGCAGCTCCAGTCATGTTAGTACGAAAGAAAGACAGATCCTTCAGACTATGCATTGATTATCGAGGATTAAACAAAATAACGATTAAAAACAAGTTTCCAATTCCTTTCATCGATGATATGCTAGATGAACTTCATGACGCAAAGTATGTTTCAAGACTTGATTTAAGGTCAGGGTACTATCAAATGAGGGTTCGATTAGAAGATATCACAAAGACTCCTTTCCAAACTCATGAAGGACATTATGAATTCAAAGTAATGCCTTTTGGGTTAACTAATGCCCCTGCCACATTCCAAGCAACTATGAATGAACTATTTCAGCGCTACTTAACAAAATTTGTGTTAGTATTCTTCAATGACATCCTTATATATAGCAAGACATGGAAATAACATTTGAAACAACTAGAAAAGGTTCTGTCTCTTTTGAAGGAAAACCAATTCTATACAAAGAAGTCAAAATGCACGTTTGGGAAGCAAGAAGTAGAGTATCTCGGTCACATAATATCAAAGGAAGGAGTCAAGGTAGACCCAAGAATGTTTCAAAATTACGAGGATTTTTGGGATTAACAGGTTACTATCGAAGATTCATCAAGAACTATGCACATGTCACTACTCCGCTTACAAATCTCCTAAAAAGGAACTCCTTTCTATGGGATGGTGAAGCAAGAAAATGATTTGAAACATTGAAACAAATTATGTCTTCAACTCTCGTTCTAGAAACACCTGATTTTTTAAAACCATTTGTAATTGAATGTGATGCTTTAGGGTTTGGGATAGGAGTTATGCTAATGCAAGAAGGTCATCAAATCACTTTTGAAAGCAGGAAGTTGAACAAAAGATAATTCCTACAGTATACCAACAACAAGGAAATGCTTGCCATCATGCATGCGTTAACTAAATGGTGACAATATCTGTTGGGAAGCAAGTTCCTAATCTGAACAGACCATAATAGTCTACAACACTTATTACAGCAAAAGACGTTAATGACTGAACAACAAAAGTGGATCAAAAAGATCTCTACCTTCGATATGGACATTTTACATAAAAAGGGGAAGGACAATGTAGTAGTTGATGCCCTATCAAGGAAATATGAAGAGGTACAAGTCTATGCCGTATCAATAGTAATCCCATAATTTTTGGACGAAATCCAAACCAAATATGCTAAGAATGCAAAGGTTTGCTCCCTAATTTACAACATAAGTCAGTATCCAAAGTTTGAATGGAAGAATGACCTCTTATGGTACAAAGGACGAATCTAATTAAGTGCAAACTCTAAGTTTAAGACCAAGGTATGTAACGAATCACATGACTGCCATGCCGCGGGACATGTAGGATTTTATAAAACCTACTATAATGCAAGGAAATCATTCTTCTGGAAGGGTATGAATTTTGACATTCACAAGTATGTTGCAGAGTGTGACACTTGTCAGAGAAATAAAGCAGAGAATATCTCAAGTCCTGGGTTACTCCATCCATTGCATATTCCAAACCAGAAGTGGGAGGAAATTTCTATGGATTTCATTGAAGGTTTACCCATATCAGACAAGAAAGACAAAATACTAGTAGTAGTAGACAGGTTAAACAAATATGCACATTTTATAGGAGTAAAGAGAACTGATTTTGCAATGGAAACCACAGAATCCTTCTGTAAAAATATCTACAAGTTACATGGTTTCCACAAGATTATCGTGAGTGATAGGGATGACAAGTTTAAAGGTAATTTTTGGAAATAATTCTACAAGCAAATTGGAATGACACTTAACATGAGCTCATCTTATCATCCTCAGACAGATGGCCAAACAGAAGTCGTCAACAAATGCTTAGAGACCTACCTTCGTTGCTTCGTAACTGATAAACAAAATAAATGGGTTCAATGGTTACATCTTGCAAAATGGTGGTATAATTCTACTTATCACACATCAGCAAAAATGACACCATTTCAAGCCCTCTATTGATATGCACCCCCAAAATGGAAGGATATCATTACCAACCAAGCAAGGTTGGCCTCAATAAAAGATCATTTAGAATAAAATCAAAAGGTTGTACAAATACTTAAAGAGAATCTAAACACCACAAGGAATAGAATGAAGCAGCAAGCAGATCGACATCGAACAGAACAGGAATTTGAAGTTGGAGATTGGGTATTTGTATGATTACAACCCTATAAACAATTATCACTAAAAAAAGCGGAAAGAATAAATTAGCTCCGTGATTTTGTGGCCCATATCAAATCAATAAGAATATCAGCCACGTGGCATATGAATTGGAGCTACCGAAATCAAGTTGTTTCCACAATGTCTTCCATGTTTCATGCTTAAAAAGGATGATAGGTCAACACCAGCAGGCACAAACACTACTTCCCATGTTAGATGATGAAGGAAGAATTATTTTTGAACCAAAATATATCATTACTACCAGAGAAAGAAGATTAAGGACAAGAGTAATTAAAGAGTACCTTATAAAATGGAAAAACCTCCCAGAAGAAGATGCAACATGGGATCCGAACAATTCCGACAACTACATATTTCTCTAACACAACTTTGAGGACAAAGCTCCCTTAAAGGGAGTGGCAATGTAACAAATATTAAATGAATATTAAGTAAATTAGTTAACTATTATCCAAAAGGGTGTAACCTTTCGTTTTACACACTCAAGCCTATAAAGGCGAGTTCCATTTGTAATATTTACCATCTTCAATATATATATCATAAATTATTATTCAAACATGGATTTCGTGTCCTGAAGCTGATTGATTTAGACTACCAGCTCAAGTGAACTGTGGCATAGGATACTTGCTCACATAAACTACAAAGAATTTCCCTATGTGAGCAAGGTGGTAACAAGGTTACCAGATCTGAAGATTGAACATGAGGGAACATGCAAGGGATGTGCACAGGGAAAGAACATCAAGAATCCCTTTATGAAAACTGGCACAAATACTAAAGGTATGTTGGAACTAATCCATTTGGATGTATGTGGTCCTATGCCCTCCATATCCTTGAGTTGATATGAATACTATGTCACATTTATTGATGATTATTCAAGAAAGACTTGGATACACTTCTTGAAGAATAAGAGTGAAGTGTTCGGGAAATTCAAAGAATTCAAAGCCTTGATAGAGAACCAGTCAAAAAATAGAATCAAGACACTGAGATCAGATAATGGTGGAGAATACACTTCAAAGGAATTTGAAGCATTCTGTAAGGAGGTAGGAATCAAGAGGGAACTAACCACTGCTTATCCCCAACAAAATGGTGTTGTGAAAAGAAAGAATAGAACTATCATGGAAGTAGTGAAGACCATGATTCATGACCAAGACCTCCCTATGCACCTATGGGATGAAGCTGCAAGAACAACCATATATGTGCAAAATAGATTATCTCATAGTGCTCTTGGATTCCTGACTCCTAAAAAGATGTATACCGATAAGAAACTTGAAGTAAGCCATCTCAATATATTTGGTTGTCCAGTATATCTACATATTCTGAAAGAGAAGAGAACCAAATTGGATCCTTCTGGTAAGAAGAGGATATTTGTATGGTACTGTGAAGTCTCCAAACCCTTCAGGATATACATCTCAGGATTCCATCATATCGAGATTAGTGGGGATGTAACCTTCGATGAAGAGGCAGCTCTTAAGAAATATAGAAGGTGTCAGCTTCAAGAAGTACATAACAAAGATGTACCTCCCATAAGGAGAGAAGTTGAACCAACTCTTGAAATAGTAGCATCAGAAGATCATGACATGCTAGAGACTCAGGATCCCCCTACTATGGATATCTCTAGAAAGAGAAAACCTACTTGGGTAAGAGAAACCATACAAGAAGTAGAAATATATGAAGCACCAGAAGGGTCCACAAGAACTAGCAAAAGATCAAAGCCATATTCCAATTATGTAACTTTGATGTGTGATCTTATAGACCAAGAACCCTCCATCTATGAGGAAGCTACACGGAAGAAAGAATGGGTTGAAGCAATGACGAAAGAATACTAGTCGATCATGAAGAATGATGTTTGGGATATTGTTCCCAAACTAGAAAACAAGTGTGGTATCTTCGAAATGGATCTACAAGATAAAACATGCTATGGATGGAAGTATTGAAAAATAAAAAGCAATATTTCTGGCTAGAGGATTCTCTCTGAAAGAGGGGATCGATTATGCAGAGACATTTGCTCTAGTAGCAAGGTACACTTCCATCAAAACTATCATGGCACTTGCTTCCATGATGAAATGGGACTTACACCAAGTGGATGTAAAGACAACCTTCCTTAATGATGTGATTGAGGAAGAGGTTTACATCGAACAGCCACAAGGATTTTAAGTCGAAGACATAGAAACTCATGTATGCAAGTTGAAAAACGCTCTGTATGGACTAAAGCAAGCTCCCATAGCTTGGTATGGAAGAATAGATAGCTTCTTGACAAGCATGGACTTTACCAAGAGTAAATTTGATCCTAATATTTATATGGAAATTATGGATGATGAATTAGTCATACTATTGTTTTATATGGATGATCTATTTCTGACTGGGAATAAGAAATGGATCAAGGATTGCGAGAAGAATCTAGCTAAATAATTCGAGTTGAAATATCTTGGATTGATCCATTGTTTCCTAGGGCTGGAAGTGTGCCAGAGCCCAGAAGGAATCTTTCTGAATCAGGGAAAGTATGTAGTAGAAATCTTGAAGAAATTTGATATGTTGGATTGTAAAGCCATGGCCATACCCATGGAAACCAACTTAAAGTTGTTGTTTGATGAGACATCTGAGCTAGTGGACATGACTCATTATAGACAGATTATTGGGTCATTAATGTATCTGATGAACACAAGGCCAGATATATGCTTTTTTGCAAACACCTTGAGTCAGTATCTAGTTAAACCTAGACGGGTTCACTTGATAGTTGTAAAGCATGTGATGAGGTACCTAAAGGGTGCGATTGATTTGTGACTATGCTATGGGAGAGATCATGACTAGAATTTGTATGGGTTTACAGATTCATATTGGGCAGGAAGTGTCGCGAACAGAAAGAGCACCTCAGGTGGATGTTATTGTCTAGGATCTGCCATGATCTCATGGTTTAGTAAGAAACAGTTCAGTGTTGCTCTCAGTACAGCTGAAGCAGAGTACATCGCAGCTTGCTCCACTTGTTGTAAAGCAATATGGCTTCAGAAACTGATGTCAGGAATATTTGACATGGAGGTGGACACCACAATAATTTTCTATGACAACCAGAGTTGTATAAAGATGATAGAAAATCTAGTGTTCCATGACAAATTGAAGCATATAGAAATCTGATATTTCTATATCAGGGATATGGTACAAAAGGGAGCCATCAAGCTCCAGTATGTGGGTACCGATGAGCAAGTTGTTGATATACTGACCAATCCTATGTCTCGAACAAAGTTAGAATATTTCTGCAACAAGGTTGGTGTAGTTCAAAAGGACTTTCCTCATAAGGAGGAAGAGTGATGGGACTACAATTGATGGACCCTCTTCAAAAAGGAAGAATCAGGCCGAATACATGAACCCTTCTCGGACAAAGGGGGAGCAGGTTGATAATATGAAACTTCCTAGGAAAGGGGGAGTAATGATGAGACTGACATCAATGATGGATGACAGTGATGGTGGTATGACATTTATTTGTGGACGATAGTATCCTCTCTTGAGGATAGCAGGTATAACACTCCATGCATGAGAGTGGTCCTTACTAGTTAAAGGATGACCCAACAAGATGTTACTCTCGCATGGAGAATACTCACATTCAGTTGTGAATACCATAGATTAAACACTCGCTCAGGATTGGTCCTAACCTCAGTGGTCTAGATTCTCTACGATGAGTCCTCAAGGACAACATGACTGATGTTTTGTATGCAATCAAGATCTGTTATGCAGACGATACTCTTGTATGGAGAGTATGCCTACATTCATATGTAGATACCATAGAATAACACTCACTTGGGATTGGTCCTAACCTCTGTGGTATGGATGCTCTATGATGAGTCCTCATGGACGTCATAGTATAACACTCACTTGGGAGTGGTCCTAACCTCTGTGGTATGGATGTTCTACATTGGGCCGACATTTTGAATGCAATCGAGATCTGCTCTGCAGACAATACTCTTACGTGGTAGAGTATACCTACAGGTGAGTGTAGATACCATAGTATAACACTCACTTGTGAGTGGTCCTAACCTCTAAGGTATGGATGGTCTACGATGAGTCCTCGTGGACGATAGGGCTGACACTGGGTGCGGTCAATATCTACATTTAGTTGTAGACGATTCAGCTCATCGATTTCATGGATCATGCCTATGGAGGATTGCATCCTCCTTGGACTTATTTCCTAAAGTAATTAGGATTTATCATCTTGAAAATATATCATGTGTACTGCAGGTAGTGTAGTGGAAAAGGATCAAGTAGATCGAAGTACAATAGTGAAGGATCAAGTAGATCGAAGTGCGGCTGAAAAATATCAAGAAGGATCTAAGGACTATTGCAAATGATCGAAAGGATTGAAGGGTTGTTACAAAAGGATTGAAAGGATCGAAATGCTACTACAAGGGATCGAGAATATCAAAAGGCTGCTGCAGAATATCAAAGTGCTGCTGCAAAAAATCGAGAAGATCGAAATGATGCTGCAAAGGATCAAGAAGATTGAAGTGTTGCTACAAAGGATCGAGAAGATCGAAGTGTTGTTGCAAAGGATAAAAGTACTACAAAGGATCTATAAAATCGAAGTGTTGATACGAAGGATCGAAAGATTGAATCGTTGCTATAAAGAAAGGATCAAGTGATCATGTGATGTAGAAGATAAAGAGTAACTGTTCCAGTTACTAATTGTGGAAAAATTCCTATGACGTATAGATGTATTACCTCAATGTAATGTTGTAACTGTCTCTTTGTTCTCCTATGGTCTATGATGATGTTGTCAGTAGAATAACCTTCTTATTAAGGGGGAGTGTTGAAATATTGTAACTTCAAAGGATATTCTAAATGTATTTTTTTGATGTAACCCAAGGGAGATGTTATTATTCCTCCGATGGGGTGTTACTATTGTAATTGGTCATCATAGAGTCATGAGGTAAATCCTCCTCTTGTTTTGGGTCTTTAGTACCCTAATAAATAATATAATATATTGTTTTGAGTATTCCTAGGTGAAGTCGGCCAAGACAGTTTAGTGGGGACAACTTGTCTAGTGCAAAAGTCAAGTTGACACATGTGTATAAATAGAGGAGATGTGGTTCTTATTTGAACACAAACTCACTCACTTGTGTAGCGCATAGCACAGAGAGAGATATAGAATAGAAAGAGGAGAACACATGTTTTTGGGGTTGTCCTTTATACATCTTATACAGAGGAAGTTTTGATGGGTTTTCTTCCCCTTGAGGGTTTCCCGCGATAAATGTTGTGTCTATCTTGTGATTGTGTTTTTATCAGTGATTCTTGATATGCTACTATTGTGATTTTGAATTGAATACTACTGAATATAGTCTAGAATATGAAAACTTAACAAACCTGGATCGACTCGACTTCTTTTATATTTCTATGACTCTTGACTCTTCGACTCTTCTACTGTTGATCCGAACACAACTTGGATCAACCTGATATTCTCTACAACTATGTGCACTCAACTACATACTTTTTCAACTCTTTACCAACAAACTAATTGAATCTCTACTGATAGAATAACTAAGCAACAACAATAGACAACTACACAACCCAAGCAACCCGACCTCAATGAAACTAACTGAAGCTAACTCGCACACTTCCTGTGTCGTTCCTTCTTATCGGCTCTTACATGTCACTCTAAACCGACTTCATATAGTTAGCCAATAGGATGCCATTCCTATCTTAGTAACACATGTCAGTAGGCACTAACAACTCAAATTACAAAGATGCTTTGATACGTGTGACTTCTACCAACTCTATCCAAACTCGTAACCACAATCTTTCCAAACTATCGCTTTATGGTTGTTGCACCGCTGCACACCTTCTGACATGGTTTCTTCTGTCACAAATCCTATTGTCCTAGCTTCTCTCTCATCATAAACTCTTCTTTTGTCGCGATGCTTATTCTATTATGAACTCCTCTTGTGTCGCAACTTCCTTTGTTGCTTATATCGCAGCTCCTTCTTCCATCCCAATATCTTCTTATATCGTGATCTCTTCTTCTGTCGCAACTTCCTTTCTCCCTTCCTGCAACCTGAATCTTTTCATACTTGGGAATAATTCCAACTGAATTATGTCTAACTCTCCCTAGGGCCAATAGGACCCCAACATTCACATGTGGATCGTCCCAAGCCATTGAATGTTGTTGTTCTACTTGTGCATTTGGGACGACTTTACCTTGAAATTCTTTGAATATTTTCATTACCTCTTATGTCTCTCATCACACATCTTCTTCTGCTTTCTACAAGTTTTCCACAAGGTCATAAATGAGGTGTTCCAATAGTACCATCCCTGCTCGTTGTAGCCTTTGATGTACAGGTCGAATAATGCATGTAATACTTTCTGCTTCGGCCTGTAACTCTATGTCTTTTTCTGCTTGTTGCTGTTGTTATGTGTGAAACACTGTCACTTGTTGTTGGAGTTTCTTCATTTTTGTTGCCTTAGCTATCTTCTCTACTGAGGGTAGTTTTTTCACCTCCTTCTTCAGCTGAGTTACTTCTGTCTCAGTTATGCATTGCTCCTCTATGAATTTCTTTAATCCAACGACGTCGATTAAGATTCCCAAGTATGAGAAACTTGGTCGATAGATTTGGCTCGTGATGACTCTACTTCTTTGATTTCCTTTATAGATTTTGCCACTACTTTTATTTTCTCTTATATCATGTAAAGTTACTATTTTGAAGCGGTAGGACATACAAGATAGAAAGGCTCATCGACATAGCCGATTCTGAAAGTTGAAGATGAAATCCCAAATGCTTACCTAGGCATTATTTTCTTTGACTTCTTCCCTCTCACGGGAAGACCATGTTCATCAACTTCTTCTTCGTCGGAAATGAAATCCTTGATATGATCATATTCTCTCTTTCTTTGATGATAAAATCTTCCATCTCATCAATGTCTTCCTTTTCTTCGACGATGAAATGTGCCATCTCATCAACATCTTCCTTTTCTTCGTGGAAATCAACCATCTCGTCTTTTTCGCTTAAACACCATCACCAACTATATCTTGAGCTTCTTGTATAATTAATGACAATAATGATGGCCTTTATCTCTATTTTTCTTTATCCGAACTCTGGTTTGGATTGATGGGTTTTACCAATGGATACTATGCATTCTGGTGAATCGTTCTACAATTTTATCTGCCGGTTTAGGTGGAAAATCATTTTGTAACCGAATTTCAACTATTGCTTCTTCATCGTCCATTAGTAGTGTTGAGATAGGTTTTCTCTTGGGGGAACAAAAATGCTTATGTATAGACGACCCAAGTAGGTCAGTTTATATCCTTATCTTAGGGATGATTAGAACTTTCTCACTTTCCAACCCCATCTCTGCTTGCGGTGGAACATATTCGATATCATCTTCCATGATCATGGTTGGTAACATAGCTTCAACGGTGAAGTCTGTGACTATAATGTCACTAGGATTCATAGTAGCCATACTTATGTAAACAACTAACTTACTTCAGCCCTAGGATTTGCAGAGAGCAATTACTCATTCTAACGCATCAGACTGAATTGAAGGTGAAGATTGAATGTAGGTTATACCTACTCACTCACTTCGCCATATCTTCACACATGCAGATATTGACTGGAACTATGACAACATGATCTGTCACGTGGGTCAGTTGTGCGGACCATCACACAAAATTTGTTATGTAACTTGCCAATTTTTGTTGTGAAGTCATTGAAATCATGACGAAAGTGACTTAAACATACACCGCCACATTCTCTCAGGATTTTCAAATTAATGCCTTCCATTTTTCATCTCTACAATTCCCATATTGCTTGTGAAAGCGTAGCACTCCTTGCGACCTGCAGTCATCCTTCGACATATATCCTTTCTTGTGACAGATTAAGTGTCTTCGCCATTATTTTTCTATCTATGACAAACACCCAGTCTAGGATATTTCTCTTGCTACTGCAACAGACTTAACAGCCTGCGACCAACAACTGGATAAAAGCCTCAAAGCTATTCTATCTTTCTATTTTTTTTTTGTTCTCTTTGTGTTGTAGACTAGCACTCTGCGAGCAAAAACCTCTCTTTTTATTTCTTTTTTGTATGCGACCAAGTTGTTTATATCGTGATATGGATTCAATCAACTTCTATTTACCAGTCCTCTAAATGGTGTTCCATCTAGATTTTTACTTTCATTGTGCCTCCGTTATTTATTCCCTCGATGATATAATGTCCTAACCAATGTGTTTTTAACTTACCTGGATATTTGAAAATTTTGTTAGCATACATAAGAACAAGTCCTCCGACCTGAAACTGCTTGTTCTTAATGTGTCGATAATGCCATACCTTTTGTCTTTCTTTGTCAACATTTTGGTGATACCCTGCAACAAAACGTTCTTCTTCCAGGTACACAAGTTGTAACAATCTCTCCTCGATAGCATTAACATCTATCATTTATATGATTGCAACAATTCTTAGGCTCAGTACAATATATTTTGTTGGCATCACAACCTCCTGTCCATACACCAAGCGAAATGGATTATGGCCTGTCAATTTTTTACAAGTCGTGCGATATGCCCATAACACTACATAGATTTTTTTATCCCAATCATCTCTTTGAACATTGCAAATCTTTGTCAATGCATTTTCCAATATTTTGTTAAAGGCCTCGACAACACCATTCACTCGAGGGTGATATGGCATCATTTTTGTATGTTGAATATCAAATTATTTCGTTAGTTCTTCAATTAACTGGTTAACAAAGTGCGTATCTAGATCACTTATTAAAATATTTGGGCAACCAAATCTTGTCATGATATTTTCAAACAAAAACTTCACAGTAGTCAGAGTAGTACAATCTTTTACTTGTGTTGCTTCAGCCCATCTAGTTAGGTAATCAGTCACAATAGTACTATAGCGTGTGCCTGTGTGCTTTCCTGTCGAACTTATAGGGCCCACAAATTCAACAACCCATTTATCAAATGCCTGCAATGTTACCTGAGGTACTAATGGCATTTCAACTCGTCGTGACAATTTTTCAGTTCTTTGGTAGATATCAAAGCTACGATAATAATTTTGGGCATCTACATGCATGGTGGGCCACTAGAATCCTGCTTGTAAAATCTTGTGCACAGTAGCTTTTACAACATAATGCCTCCTACGACACCAGTATGTGCTTCTTTTAATATCATTAGTCGCTCGTGTTCTAATACACAGCAACGAAGAATCTCATCAAGACCCATATTATGCAATTGTCCAGTGATCAATTGGAAATCCACAGATCGCACAGCCAATTGGTTCTTCTGCACAGTGGTGAATTCAGCTGGTGCATAACCCATACTTAAAAATTATATGATATATATGTATTGATCATCAAACATGGTTATCGCAAACAATTGCACATCAGGGAGATTATCCTCTAGATTACTAGGTTCTTCACCACTTTTGATCCTCGAAAGATGGTCTAGTCCCAAGTGTAATCGACTGGGTTTAACAATTATTTCAAAATCAAATTATTGAAAGAGGAGAAGCCACCGACATATTTCCCCCCCCAACACTGGCTTATTAACCAGGTATTTCAATGCGGAATGGTCTATGTACATCTTGAAATGTCCTCCCAATAAGTAGTGTATGAACTTCTGCATATTATATACCATCGCTAACCCTTCTCTTTCTGTCGTGGTATAATTATTTTTTTGTAGTCGACAACTTCCTAATAGCAAACGCAATAGGATGGTCGATCGACCCTTCTCCTAGTTGCGTTAGTACCACACCAATCCTGACAGACAACGCGTCGACATGAACATGGAATTCCTTTTTCCAGTATGGGAATACAAGTATGGGCATTGTATCCATCTTATTCTTCAATGTGTCCAGACTCTCTTGGAAACTCTTCGTCCAATGGAACTTGACATCTTTATTCAATAAATTTTCCATCGAAGCAGTCACCTATGCATATCCTTTGATCAATTTTCTGTAGTATCATGTGTGTCCCAGTGTTTCTCTCAACTACTTGATTGTATTAGGTGGTGGTAATTCGAGAATGATTGCAATTTTATCTGGATTGACCAAAATTCCATCGCGACAAACCACATGTCCCAACAGGGCTCCAAACAGGGCGCAAAAGATACATTTCTTCAAGTTTAAAGAAATTTGATACTGGCCACAACATTCCAGCATCATTCTATGGCTCTCAATCTGGTCTTTATGATCCCAAAGAGCGTCAAATAGTTGAAGTAAAATTTAAGAAATTTGTGAATGAAATCTTTAAAAGAAACATCCCCGTATATTGGAAACATCCCCGCTCCATCGCAAAGGTAGTCTTATGTCAGTCTTCCTTCATGATTCTGATCTGATGGTAACCAGAAAATCCATTAGTGAATGAGTACATTTCTTGACCTTCGACACTCTCTTGTACTTCATATGTAAATGGAGTCGGAAACGGGTCATGTAAGAAAGAATCATTTAGTTTTCTCAGGTCGACACAAATTCTGACTTCGCTCATATCCTTTTTGTCTTGTACTACTATTGATTTTATCCATTATGAATCCTTGAAAAATTCTATAATACCCATGTCTAGCATTCGATTCAGCTTAGTCTTGACCTTTTCTTTATATCACAGATTCAATCTGTACGGTCGATGCTTGACCGGTTTTGCGTCGGGCCTTAAAGGTATTCAAACATTTCTCCTAGATATCCAACCATCCCCTTCATATCTGAAAATTTGGTAGGGGACATATCATGAAACTCATGTAGTAAGTCAGTGATCTTCCCTATAGTCTCATCATCCCAATAATCTCCAATATTTACGAACTTTGGATTCTCTATCGAGCTAATATTAACTTTCTTGATTTTGAGAGGGCTCAGGAATTGGTCGCTAGAAATACCAAGTCCTTCTACTTCACGCATACCTTTCGACTCAAGGATGTTTACATTGAGCGGGTCATCATCCTATGGTTCTCCCGTCAAAATGTAACATTCCATCCAATGGTGGATTGCAGCGCTGCATTGGTGGAATTTCATTGCTGCAACAAGGATTTCTTCAAATATCTTTGTTTTCATCACTTGCAATGCAACATCAATCGAAGGATGGTCAACTGCAAACTCAAATGTATGTGTGAAGCTAGTAATTAACTCTCCTAATCAAGAGTTCCTCGTTGCAGCTCCATTGATGTATACCAATTTCTTGGTATCATATCCAACGTGTGTACAAAGTGACGAACCCATTCTTGTCATGGATACGCCTGCCACATCACACGAGAATACTCAATATGTTCGACAGGATCTGTCAATCCTGTATATTTCCGAGAATTATAACTAATCTCTTCTCCAAATATAATCTCTAGTAATCTTCTACATTGTGTCCATTCGGAGATAGATTTTTTATGTGTACCCCACCATATGGCAGGTGTATCTTTTAGCACAAAGTCCAAGGTGGAAAACCTTTGTATGTAGGTAGCTCACTTTCCTTAACTCCTACATGTCACACAGATTGTGTAATTCTTGCACATCTTCTCATAGATACTTCATGCATCCGATTATGCCAATTTTCCAATGCTTCACCCGAATCAGATGTACATGAGCTAACACTTCGCCAACTCAATTTTTTGTCAATTGTTGGATTTACATAGTCATTTCTTGAATACATGACGTTATATATGTGATCCAGGCAATCACATTGTCCTTCACTGTGCACTGGTTTAACATATCCCTGTCCTTCAGCGGGTCAATTGGCGTGACCACCCTTATCTATGAGTCTTCAAATGACAATATTCGTCGCTTGAAATTTATGATGGTCTGATTGTCTATTGCCCAGTCAATTCCCAAAAGTACAGGGTATGGGTTTGTATCATCGACAATGTCGATCGTTTCTAAATCCACATATGTTCTTAGGCCTTCCACCTCGACACGTACTTGAGTCAATCGACCAATAGGTAGAACCTTCGATTGATTTGCTAGCCTTAGTTGAATTGGATACCAATCAAATCATGGTTTTCCCATGCTTTCCTATGTTTGTCTTGTCAAAATATTAACGATAGAGCCCAGGTCCAAAATGATATAAACCATATCTTAATCACCTATTTACGTAGTCATTTGCAATTCACGACCAATTTTTGACCTTTTCCCACATGGTTAACTCTTCTATCGGGTCACAACTTTTCATTAGTTTCTTCTATTAGTGATGTCAATTCTATGATAACATCTTTATCATGGATTAGTAATAAGCAACTTTTGAAAACTTCTTTAAGATTACTAACCTTTCCCGTTGGTTTCTTCCATAATAGCTGGTCAAATATCTAAAGCATTTGCATTGTTGGCCTTCCAGACATTTACGCTTGATTCTTCCCAACAAACTTCAGTCGCACATCCAAAAATACTTCCTTTTCTTTCTCGATGTCGAATGGTACTTTATTTTGTGTTTCCAGTCGCACCTACAGTTGTGCATGTTGTGTATCTTGATTTTCTCTATTCGCAACACCTACTCTTGTTACGACATCAATGTTTTCTTCTATTGTCTCGGTAGAAATCATTTGGATGTTCTGGTTAGGATTCATGTTGGGGTTTTGTGTAGGATTGGGATTTCCTACCGTTTGATCCTTCCACTTCGCAATCAATTGTGGACATTGTTCAATAGTATGGTCAAATGCTTTACAATATGAACATGTCTTCACAAGACTCACACAATCTCATGAAAAGTGTCCTAGTTGTCCACAGTGATAACATATGACTTGGCCTCTTCCTTGACCAAATACTCCTCCTCCTTTATGTTGTTTTCCTCGACCCTAAAAATTTCCACCCCCCCTTAGGATGAGGGTAGTATTATTGTGGCATATACTAATTTTGTTGATAATGCGGCTGAGGATATTGTGGTTGTTGATATTGGGTTAGTGGATATTGAGAAGGTGGGTATTGAGCTCGCACTCGTTCATCTTGTATCTGCATTCCATTCTTCATCAAGTAGGTGTCCATTGTCTTCTCTTGCAGTAGCTAAAGTGCTCTGCAATCTTTCTCATCATGTCCTACAGATTTACAAAATTTACAATACAGACTAACTAGTGTACTTAAAATCTTCTATAAGTACAAGTATTCTCCCGATCGATGGCCTCGAGTCTGACATTTTCTACACCAAGGAACTCCTAGTGTATTTATCGGGTTCGGTGCTCCTATAGTGACATAGTTCATGAGCGCTAGGAAATTATATTTATGGTGTCCCTTGGTTATGCATCTTGTACACCATAATTCTTCCCAGATCTTGAATCTGCATCATTCCTGCACCAGTTTCTCCAATCGATGAGGACTATAACTTCATGGTTGTCTCTATAGCTTCAGTCTGTGACACTATTTTCTATTGCATTAATGGGATTTGGATGTGTAGTAATAGCGCAACAATGAACCATTCCTTGTGTTGTAGATCTGACATCTAAAAACTTACTTTAGCCATCAATGTCTTAAATCTTTGGTCAAAGTCCCCGACAGACTCTATAGGTAACTGCTTGATTTCTTTAATTTATGTGATGCACTACAACTCATATTTTGGCTTTCTATACTTGTCTATCATTCCTCCTCGAATTTGGTCGAGTGTTTTCTATGCAACTCCCACTAGAACTATAGAAAACTTCATATACCAATTTAGTGCATGCACTCTCAAGGTTGTGATCATCTGCACTTGCTTTATCGCTTCATCTTGGACCTATCGCATGGTCCACATGGCTTCACAGAGAAACCAATGTTTTTCTTGGTCTTCTAACCCAATTCCATCAAATATTGGCAAATTCATATCAGTCCCAGCCATTGTGTTAACTCCTGGTATACTTGGGAAATTTTTTTGACTAGTTGGACTCCCTTGTCCGCTATTCACAGCTTTAGTATTACTCATATTTACAAAACCACTTGGAGATGAGTTTCTAGATCTTACCTCCAACGATGTGCGCACGATTGTAGGGGTATCGTACTCTAGCTCTAGATTTGGAGCTTCTACTTCTTCTTCCTCTTCGGATGTCAGTTGATATTCCTCTTCTTCATCGCAAGAACCTTCATCAAAGTGCAATGTGAGCTCGTAGTATTCTCCTCTGGTCATACTACAACTTTCTCTTTCTGTCACAGTCTTTCTTCTCTTTACTTACCGAAACCTTCTTCCACTTCTCAAATATCCAACATCCAATTCAATCCCACTCTCACTAGGGAACATTTTAGCTTAGTTTGATAAAAATTTCCCACACTTCATCTGTGACATATCCAAATTTCTACGCAAAGTTCTTATAATTGTCACATTCTCTGGATTCCTTTTTCATATACAAGCATATTTATTCAAGTTTTCAAAGATGACAAGTATCTTCCTCGTGGTCCTTGGAAAAAAATTCTTTCTACCTCACTATATGAGGTTATTGTGTCGACAACAAACTTAGTAATATATATTTGCAAAATGTTATCTACCCAAAAATAAACAGCTCTCGACACAGGGTTTCTAACACTTTTTAGTCGCCGAATCAGTGAAGGATTCCACTTCATCGATTCTCCTCCTTGAAAGTTTATTTGCTGGGTTTCTAACATCGAAAACCACTCATGCAATATGATAGGAAACTCAGAAAATAAAATATCATGAATATTTGTGTAAATGTATCGACCCAACTACTCTGTTGAATTCAATCGAGGTCCTTTATTCTCTTCTTGCGTGAATTCTAATGCTCTAGAATCCACCTAGTCTTAGATTTCAAGCTTCGTCGGATGCCACAGCATATCCCTCTCCAAAATGATTCACGGTCCCGACAAAGAAACTGTTTATTGCCATTCTCAGCTGGTGTCTTTGACCCAGGTTCAATCCCTCCCTTTGTGTGCAATAAAGCCCAAAATATCGGCCCGATAGAGCAAGGCTCAGCTGACAGCATCCGCAACGCAGATGTAGTCTCGCCCGAGATATCTCTTCAATGGGTAACTGTCAGGACCAAGTTTCCATAGTTGGGTGCAGGATTTCTCTTCCTTTGGTATCCTACCAAGTTGTCTGATCGTAGCCAGGGGGTGGATTATCTATACTAACGATGCACAGCTAAAATGCGACTCTATTCAACCATACCAGATATTATAACACTAAATATAATGGAGTATAGCAATTCTGACAACAATAGTGCGACAGAGGCATAGTAACCTCACTTGCAATCAAATACATAAACACTTTTCACATGAATCATACATGCGACACAACACATTTATCATGTACATATTCAACACAATATCTGACATGGAAACCTACCTGGAAAAAACCACAAAGGTGCTCTTCATATGGCATGAGAAATATATGGAACCCTTTTGTCTGCGCACTAAGTTGCATACTCTATTCTAGATCTTCTTTTCCTATCTATACATACTTCTCTCTCCTCTCATGCTCTTTGGTCTTCTTTCACTGATTCTTCTCTACTTGACTCTATTATTGATTTGCAAACATCTCGGATCGACTCAATTTCTTCTATATCTCTACGACTCTTGAATCTTTGACTCTTCTACCATTGATTTGCACACATCCTGGATCAACCTGATATTCTCTACAACTCTACGCACTCAGTTGCATACTCCTTTGATTCTTTACCAAGCAACTAACTGACTCTCTACTGACAAAATAGATAAGCAACAACTACACAAACTAGGAAACATGACCTCAATGAAACTAACTAAAGCTAACCCACACACAGCCTGGGTCTTTCCTTCATATATACTCTTACATGTCACTCTCCGTCGACTTCATATAGTTAGCCGACAAGCTGTCATTCCTATTTTAGCAACACATATTAGTAGGCAATAACGGCCCCAATTACAAAGATGCTTTCATATGTGCGACTTCCGCTGACTCTAGCCAGCCTAGTACCCACGATCTTTCTAAACTGTTGATTTCCAGTCATTGTGCCACTGCACGCCTTCTGATATGGTTTCTTCTATCGCAACTCCTCGTGTCGCATATTTTCCTTCTGTCACGGCTTCTCTCCTCTCGCGAGCTATTCTTCTATCATGAAATCCTCTTGTGTCAAATCTTCCTTTACTACTTCTATTGTGATATCTTCTTCTATCGCATCTTCCTTTGTTTCTTCTGTCGCAGCTCCTTTTCCATCGTGATATCTTCTTTTTTTGCAGCTTCCTTTCTCCCTTCCCATGACCTGACTCTTTTCATACTTGGGAATAATTCCAACTTAATTCTTCCTAAATCTCCCTAGGGCCAACATACTGCATAAGCCAAATCAAGTCGGAAGTGTATGAGATACAACAAGCTCCCAACTAGTGTCAATACAGTGAGCTGTCCACCAATGGAGATGAACCAAAATCACGTTGTTTTACTCCTCAAAGGAAGGGACACTTGGATGCCTTACATTCATCCATTTTGAACTTCAATAATAAGTCTGCAACATACTTTGATTGGATTTCCTTGATACACGCATCACATTGCTCAATCTCCAACCTAAGAAATTGTTTCAACAATCCAAGGCTAGCCATTGAAAACACACTATGCAAAGAAGACTTAATTGAACCTATATCAGCAATGCAACTTCCAGTGATTAAAATATCATCAACATATAGTAATATTATCTACAATGAATCATCTAAATGTTGAAAATATACATTAATATCATATTTTCATCTTTCAAATCGTACTGATAGAAGAAAGTTGTCCATCTTGGCATACCAAGCCCTAGGGGCTTGCTTGAGGCCATAGAGAGACTTCTTCAACCTGCAAAAAAGTGAAGGATCATTGATGAAACCTTCAGGATACTGCATATAAATCTCCACATGAAGGTCACCATGAAGAAAATCACTCTTCCCATCCATGTGGTGCACCTACCATCACTTAGATGCAGCAATGGCCAAAACTAGCATGATAGAGTCCATCTTTGCAACCGGTGAAAATGTCTCTGTATATTCCACTTCTTGGACTTGAGAGAAGCCTTTGGAAACCAACATAGAATTATACTTCAGATATGCACCATCAACAACCATCTTAGTTGTATAAACCCACTTACATTGCACTAGTTTTCTCTTGGAAGGTATAAGAACCAACTCCCAAGTTTCATTGTCTTGCAAAGAATTGAACTCTTATTGTATGGTTGTTTTCCATCTTGGATCATGTGATGATTCCTCATATGAATGAGGATTAGATCCAACCATAATGAAGCACCTCTCTGGAATATTCAAATCACAATTGGAGAATGCATTGTGACATTGAGATCTAGTCTTCCTAGAGTTTAGTAGATCTCCAGCAAGATCACCAACTGCTTGTATGATTTTCTCAGCCCATTTTGGCCTTATGGGTGAGTCGTGATCTGCATGCATGTCATGATATTCATATTCCATATCATAATCAGAAAAATTAGAGAGAGAATCATCACTTACATCATCATTGCGTGGAGGGTGTGAGCAATCCCCCTTTACTAGTTCGATCTCCTACATGGGCTCTTCTTCAAAATGTACACTTATTTCAATGACTATTTTCTGAGATGAGGGATCAAAGAGATTGTATCCCTTTGCATATTTATCATATCCAACCATTATGGAATCCTTTATTTGAGGTTGCAAGTCCTTTCTCCTCTCGGGAGGAATTCTAGCCCAATCCTTTCAGCCAAAAATCTTGAAATGAGAAACATTGGGCTTGTGACCACTCCAAGCCTCAAATGGAGTTTTCTCTTCCAATGCTTTGTGTGGAAATCTGTTCTAAACATATGCATAACAATTAATGGTTTCATCCCATATCTTAGGAGAAAAATCCTTATCCTCCATCATGCATGTGGCCACCTCTTTCAAAGCTTTGTTCTTGTGCTCTACAACACCATTTTGCTGTGGTGTGTAAGGCACAGAATGTTGCATTTGAATGCCGCTCTCCTCACATAATTGTTGTAGGTTCTTGTTGAAATACTCATTTCCATTATCATTCCTTAAGACCTTGATTTTATTCCCACTCAATTTCAACTAAATCCTTGAATACTTTGAAGGTCTCAAACACTTGAATGTTTTGCTTGAGAAAATACATCCAACAGTACCTTGAGAATTCATCTACGAAAGTTAAAACATACCTTGAGTTTCCATAGGAGGGTATGGGAAGAGGTCCTATCAGATATGAATGGATCAAATCAAGCACTTGGAAAACCCTTTTTTCCTTCCCCTTGTCATAGTTATGCTCTGCATGTTTCCCAACTATGCATCCCTTGCATTTGCCTTTGGAAAACTTGATGCTCGGAAGCCCTTCAACCATGTTTTCTTTGCTCAATGCTTGAAGATACCTGTAGTTGAGGTGTCCAAACCTCTCATGACATAACTTGTTGGTTTCATTGGCATGTGACATGAGCACATTACCTTGGGAGTAAGGAACAAAGTGAGATAATTTATACATCCTCGACTCATGATCTGCAATACCCAGTGCAACAAATTGACTTGTAGAATTTTTTTATATTTCCTCGTCATATTGAGTAAATTTTACTCTATTGGTTGTACCTATGTGTGCCATTTGATAGGTAGAGAGTAGGTTGGATGAAATATTAGGCACATTCAACACATTCTTGAAGTACCCATTGTCAAGGTCGATCCCACCAATCCCTTTGGATGGGATCTCAGAGTCATCACCCATGAGGGTGGATGGACCACTATAAGGATGTAGGGATGAGAAGGAGTCTTATATGGAAGCGATGTTCCTTGAGGCACCTGAATCTATGATGAAGGAAGAATATCTTGAAGATCCAATAACCAGTGCATGGCATCTATCCTTGTTCTCTGAGATTGAACCTCCCTCTTTCTTCCTTGCGCCTTCTGGCAGGGGGATGTTGTTCTTCTTAAGGAGTTGTGCCATCATGTAAATGTTTTTCTTCGTGCATCAACTCTCTAGATGTCAACCTTTGTGACAATAAATGCATTTTCTGTTCTCTTGCGTCTTCTTCTCTTTGTCCTTGCCAGGATTCGAAACCCCAACTAAAGATTTGGGATTCTCCTACTTCTTCTTCTCTTATTGCTTCGAATATTTGGCATTCTTCTTTCCTTTGGCTTGATTCAAAACACCTGCAGCAAGGGATTGATCCTTGGTGGATTTTATGGTACCCATTTTCACCCATTTGTCTTGTTCCTAAGTCAAAGACTCCATGAAGTATACCAATGAAGGCATTCTCCAATTTTGAACTGTCATCTTGGATTAATGGAAGGTGGAGAAAAACACTGAATATTTGGGGACTAGATTCGAATGAATGGACAAGATCAATTGATCCTCTGTCTTCTCAATGCCACATTTTTTTAGCTGGAGTATCAAGGATTTAAAATTTTATGAATAAATCATGGATCGTCTCAAAGTGAGTTGGGCTCAATGTGATCAACTCATTTTTCGAGTTGGTGTCCTCTCATCTCATCAGTCTTCCCAAAAAGTGAATCAAGCTTGAGTCAGAATTAATTGATTGTATTAAGAGTGTCTACATGGAAGAGAAGATCCCTCTAAATATTAAGACAAAGCATCCCTAATGCCTCATCTAACCTGTTGAAATACTTGGATTTTTCCACAACAAATTTGGGCTCGTTCTCAGTCCCCATGGTTACTCTGTATAGGCATTTCGACCTCATATGGATCACCATTTCAACCTTCCATTCAAAATAATTAAATGGGGTAAGAAATACATGACTCTAATCCATTTCTTCTTACGCATTGAGTGACAAAGACCTTGGAACTACCTGCAATGCAAACACTCAATTTTTTCAAGAGGAGGCCCCAGATTGCAACTCAAATTCTCTGAATTTGACTGATACCGTGTGAAAATTTGATTCATGTCAAGATATAGGAGCTAAGTTAATCCTCACAACTCAATAATTTCACAAACTATGCAGAAAAACAATGAAAATAGAAAAATTAACACATAGGAATACTGCCAATAATTGAAGTTTCTATTACTGTCCAACATGTGAATATGTTTGGAACATGAATATAATAATGTAGGTTAAAATTTTTATCCTTTGGAGGTAAATTGGTGGCATACATGTGGCAAGCTTATATTGGCCCTCAAACCCCCCTAAGTGGACCAATGAGCTCCCAAACCACCTCAAATGGTCACAAATGTACATGTGAGCATTGTTGAAGCATTCTAGGACATAAATAAGGTTAGTATAGGCTTGCTGGAGTGCATGGGTGAGTGGGAGTGGCTCTAGGAAGCAACAAATGGTCCAAAAGAACAAAAAACACTCAAATACAATGCATGGGTGCCTTTGGTCAAACCAGTTCCCTAGTTTGAGTGGGAGCACCCCAAGGAATGAATTGTCATAAATGAGGGTGCTTGTGTCTCCTGAATGATCAAATGTGGGCACTTGGGTGCATTAATGAGTCCAAAACACCCAAATACCTTGTTAGACCAGCATAATACATGTTTGGACCAGATGACATAAGTACAAAAAAATGAAAGTGTGCCCTAGGTCTATGTGACTATATACTAGGTGGTATGATGCTCTAACAAGTTCCTTCTGTATAAAATTCAAGCACAACAGATCTAGAAAACAAGACAATTATTGCAACAGATGCATGTAGATCTTTTACATCGATGAGTGCCAAAATATTAGTGCAAAAGGTTTGCAGTAGTAAAAAACATTATCATTAACTCAGAAGATAGTTTACAATGCTCAACAATGGCATGAATTTCCAAGCAATTCGAATCCTAGGGAGGTGATTCGAATTGAATGCATGATAGTGGCTTAATTGTCAATTAACACCACTTGAAACATTAATTAACCACTTAACTGCAATCTAATTGACTCTAACAAACTCGGAGGCAATTTAAACTGAGTCTAACTAAGTCAGAACTCAAATGCGTGCCATAAATTAGGTGAGGGCACTTTTCTGTCTTTATTTAACTGAGAATAAATCAACATAATGCGAAAAATTAGGTGAGGGTGCCTTTCTTGTCTCTAGTTAACTGGAATGAGGTGAAATTAGGTCAAATATTGCAGAAGGGCACCTCTATGACTCCAGTTAACTGAAAATTAGGTGAGAATTCTCCTAGTTAACTAAGTAGGTCGCTTTAATCATGCAAATCATCCCAATTAGGATCCTCAAGTGGTGGAGGCCAAAATAACTGAAACTGATGAGATGTCGATGTTGTAAGCATATGTTTGAGTCAAAATACTTAGGATAAGTGGTAAATTAGGCTGTCAAGCCCAAATAAGTTATGTGAAGTTGGAAAATGACTCCAACACTCCCCCTTAAGCTAATCTCACGTGGAGGAGTAAAAAGGAGGGCCCGGACAACAAAGGCCATAGGTCACCCTATACAAAAATAATCCAAAAAATGCTCAAAAATCTAAGTGAGGAATGACGGAAAAACCCGGTGGGAAAGAAATCCCCCCCTCAAAGTGAACACTGAAGGATTTGATCTGCCCTCACCATAGTGGAACTCATCTGCCCTCACCATAGTGGAACTTACCCCCAATAGTGAACAGAGGTAAGAGAACTTCTTCTAAGTGAAGCTCTTGGTGAAGATGTTTACAATTTTCTCTTCTATAGGGAAATATTGCAGTACAATGGTTATGTCATGCATGAGTTCTCGGATGTAGTGCATGTGGATGTGGATATGCTTGGTGCTCTGTCTCTGAACCAAATCTATCGAGATATTGATAGCACTCTGATTGTCACAAAAAATGACAGTAGAACTGGTGCTACCAATATCAAACTCAGCTAGAATACCCTGCAACCAAACAACATGAATGCAAGCATTGACTTCTCCTCGATACTCTGCTAATGCAGAAGATAAGGCAATGGTTTCCTGCTTTTTGCTTGAATAGAAAATAGGCCCTCTACAAAAAATGAAGACATATATGGAAGTGGACTTCCGATTAATGCTATCACTTGCCCAATTTGAATTAGTGAATCCAACCAAGTCAAGATCGAAATATGCAACATAATGAATGCCAAAATGTCTCGTACCCTTCACATACTGTATGATCCTATTGACTTCCTTCTAGTGAATCTCACGGGGCTATTGAATGTACCTTGACACAATATTCATGGAATGAGAAATGTCATGCCTAGAATGTGTCAAGTACAAGAGACTACCAATCAGTGGTCGGTAGAGTGTAGAATCCACCAACGATGTAGAATCACCATCCTCAAGACTGGTTCCTGAGAGGAATGGGAATGGTGCAGCTTTGCATTTGGCCATATTGAACTTATTTAGCAGGTCCAAAGCATATTTTTATTGGGATATCATGACCCCATCAAAATTTTGAGTGATTTTGAGACCAATAAATTGCTTCAACAGGCCTAAATCACTCATATCAAATGCTTGGTGTAAAGTGGTTTTTATGGTGCCGATCGAAGCAAGACTACTTCATATAATCAATAGATCATCAACATAAAGCACAATGATCAGAAAATTACCTTCATGCTATTTTAGATACACATTTGAATATGATTTGCATCTCGCAAAGTTTTGCAATAGAAGAAAGGAATCCATCTTTGCATACCATGCTCTTGGGGCCTGATTTAAACCATACAAAGATTTCCTTAATATGCAAACAAGTGTCAGATCTGATAACCTTCGGTTTGTTTCATGTATATATCTTCCTGAACATCCCCATGAATAAAGGAACTCTTTACATCCATATGGTGTACCTCCCAGTGCTTGGATGCGGAAATTGCCAAAACTAGCCGAATTGAGTCCATTTTTGCAACTAGTGCAAAGTTTCTGTGTAGTCCAGACCTTGAACTTGTGAGAAATATTTTTCCACAAAATTTGATTTATATTTTCATATTAACCATCATCATCAACCTTGGTTCGGTAGAACCATTTGCATTGAACCAATTTCCTCCCAAGTGGGAGAGGAACTATCTCCCATGTTGCATTTTTTCTGAAGAGAATTGTACTCTTCATCCATAGCAGTTTGCCATCTCTGATCATGGTGGGCATGGTAGCATGATTTTGTATCTGAACCAATCATCATAAAACACTTTTCGGACATGAAAGGATTGGCATATGAAATGTCAATACCTTCTCTTTGAAAGTCTGCTCGGGTTCGTCTTGGATCGATAGGATTTCCAATGTTGGAACTTAACCTAATTCTTCATGTTCATTAATACCAGGAATAATATTATAAATATCATAACATAAACTTTCAGTATCATCTCCTGAATCTTCTTATGGACAAGGAAGCCATTTGGCAGTTTCTTCCTCCACTAGTTGTAGATCATGAAGCGGTTCTTCAAATTGGACACTTTTCTCGGTGAATATTCTTTTGGATATGATATCCATGAGTTTGTGTTCTTTGTATTATTCATCATATCCAATGAGGATGCACTCAATGCTTTGTGGTTCCAAATATTTTCTCTTATCAAGCGGAATTCTAGCCCATGTAGTGGACCCGAA
Source organism: Pseudotsuga menziesii (assembly GCA_001517045.1). Taxonomy (NCBI): domain Eukaryota; kingdom Viridiplantae; phylum Streptophyta; class Pinopsida; order Pinales; family Pinaceae; genus Pseudotsuga; species Pseudotsuga menziesii. The sequence continues at coordinate 80,186 of LPNX010826146.1, read as the reverse complement.
AACCATGAGATGAGACACATCAGGCTTGTAACCAGTGTAGGATTCAAAAGGAGTTTTACCTTTGAAAAATGAGTGTGGAACTCTATTTTTAATGTATGTAGAAACATTCATGTCCTAAACCCAAATATTTGAATCCAAACCTTTCGACTCAATCATGCAAGTACTCATCTCTTTCAATGCTCGATTTTTCCTCTCCGCTACACCATTTGGATGAGGTGTGTAGGTGACTGTGTGATGGATTTAGAATCCATTGTCCAGACAAAGTTGTAGAAGCTCCGACTTGATATATATTCTCTACCAATATCATATCTAATAGCTTTTATATTGATCCTAGTGGCAGTCTCAACAAAGCCCTTTAAATTTTTGAACCTTTCAAACACTTTCGATTTGTTTTTGAGAAAGCAAACCCATGTGATTCTGGAAAAGTCATCAATGGATGTGATAAAATACATTGATCCATTCGTGTAGGTATTTATTAATGGACTACAAATATCACTTTGAATCAGCCCCAAGATACAAGAAGCTCTGCTAGCTTTTCCTCGATTAAACTTGTGCTTGGGATGCTTCCCAATGATGCAACCTTTGTAGATCCCTTTTGAGGATTTAATGTTTGGAAGGCCTTCAAATATGGAATTATTTTGTATAAGCTGCAAATAACTATAATTAAGGTGTCCAAACCTCTCATTCCATAGTATTCTAACCTCATTTCCATGAGTTAGAAGGGCACTTAGCTTTAAATATGACACAAAATTGGACAACTCATATGTTTTTTGTAGAATGATTTTCCTTGCCTACTATAATGAGATATATAGTGTTTATTTCATAAATTTAAACATCATTATGGTTGAATACAACCTTCTTGGGAAAACTAGTATGTGTCATTTAATACATAGAAAGCAGGTTCGAAGCTAGAGAAGCGACATACATAACATTTTGAAAACTACCATGTTCTAAGTGAATTGTACCTTTGCCTTTCAATGAAATTTGTGAATCATCTCCCGTGCAGATGGAGATGCAAATTTCAGATTCCAATGATGAGAAAGAGTCTTTGCTTTCAACCATATGATTCGAAGCTCCTAAATCTATGAGAAGAGCTTTTGAATTCGAAACACTTGCCATGATTGCATGACCTCTTTTTGGATGATCATTCCAATCTCCATTGTCCTTATTCCTTGCGCCATCTAGAGGAGTGATATTTTTTTTCTCCAAGAGAAGGGCCATATGATCAATAGTCTTATTCATGCATGATATTTCAGGATGAAATCCCCTGCCACAATAAGAACACTTTGCCTTTTCCTTGCCCCTTTGCTTGTCTTTCTATGAACCTGAGGGCTCATCTGACTGCTTGGTCTTCTCCTTCTACTTAGGATGATCAAACTTGGTCTTATCCTTCTACGTTGGCTTTCCTTTAGTATTCATAGCCTTGGTTTCTCCAGCAAATAGTGCTTGATCCTTGGAGGATCTCATGGACCCCATTTGAACAAGATTTTCATGGTCATTGGTTAAGGACTCAATGAATGCATTCAAGGATGACATATTCCAATTCAGAATGGTGAGTTTTCTCATATGGAAGGTAGAGACAAACACTGAATAATCTGATCCTAGTTTTGAAAAGATTGAAAGAATCAATTGATCGTCTTTCTTCTTTTCACCATGTTGTTTCAACTGAAGCACCGAATGCTTGAACTTGGTGAAAAAATCATTAATGGCTTCGATCTTTCTAGGATTGAGGGAAATCAATTCATTCTCTAACTGATAAACCCTCATTTCATCCTACTTGTCGAAGTGTTTGGAAAGTTGTTCCCATAATTATTTGGGAGTTTTCAATCCATTGAAATGGAAGAGAATACATTTCAAAACATTGAGACATAAGAAACCATAAGCTTCATCAAGCTTATTCATGTACTTGGAATTATCTACAACTGCATTAGGCTTTGGTTCTGTGCCCATAGTGACTCTGTAGAGTCCCTTGGAGCACAATATGATCTCTGCATCTTCCTTCCATTGATGATAATTCAAGGGAGTGATGAGATTGTTTGAAGAAGAGTCCATCTTTTAGCTATAACGAATGCAATATGAGGCTTTTGAGATACCTACAATCACAAACAAACAAACAACTTTAGGTTGAACAACTTGCACTTTTAAAGTTGCATCACTCCTGGCATAGTTTAACAAGCAAGCTTGAAAACCTGGATGCCAAATTATCCAATATTTATGTGGAGAACTTTCAACTTTTGGTGGAGTGTTGGAATAATTTTAAGCAATTTTGCCCAAAATTCATCAAATAGCCATGTAAAACTCTGTATAAGAGTTGTCTTGTCCTTCCATGGCTTTGATACCATATAAGATTAAAGCACAACAAATATAGAAAACAAGACAATTGTTACAATAGATGCAAGCAGATCTTTTACATGAATGAGTGCCAGAATACTAGTGCAAAAGGTTTGCAGCATTAAAAAACATTATCATTAACTCAGAAGATAGTTTATAATGCTCAACAATGGCATGAATAGCCAAGCAATTCGAATCCTATGGATGTCATTCGAATTAAATGCATGAGAGTGGCTTACTTGCCAAATAATACCACTTGGAACATCAATTAACAACTTAACTGCAATCTAATTGACTCTAACAGACTTGGTGGTAGTTTAAACTGACTCTAACTAATTTAGAACTCAACCACGTGCCAAAAATTATGTGAGGGAGCCTTTCTGTCTTCAATTAACTGAGAATAACTCAACCGAATGCCAAAAATTAGGTGAGGGTGCCTTTCTTATCTCCAGTTAACTGGAATTAGGTCAAATCTGGCAAAAGGGCACCTTTATGACTCCAATTAACTGAAAATTGGGTGAAAATGCTCCCATTGACTGAGTAGGGTGCTTTAATAATGAAAATAATCCCAGTTAGGCTCCTTGAATGAAGGAGGAGGCCCTAATAACTGAAACTAGTGAGATGTCGATGATGTAAGCACACATTTGAGTCAAAATACTTAGGATAAGTGGTAAATTAGGATGTTAAGCCAAAATAAATGATGTGAAGTTGGAAAATGACTCCAACATTACAAAGATCTTGATTCTCCTCTTATGGCTTTTGATTGTATTGTGCCTTATCCTTCACCTTCTTGATTTGAAGAAGCAACTTCTGATTATGATCTCTTAGATGAGAGATTTCTTCTTTGTCCATGGTGACTTTATCAAATTCTTTCTGCATCCTTTGTATTTATTTCTAATATTCTTGTGAAAGCACCTTTGAGATGTCTTTCAAGTCTTCAGATGACACAACTCCTGAACTTGACTTCAAAGTAACATCCTGGAATGTGACTTTCTTCTTTTGGTAAGGAAATGTCAAGAACTGTTTCCTTGTGTTGAACACAGAGGTACCCAATGTATCTAACCAAGGTGGCCCTAGAATTATATCAACCTTGTCTTGATATAATGACACCACTAAAACCATATTGAATTGAGTTAGGACATTGTAATAATCAACAGATAGTTGTAGGTTCTTAAGCTAATATTTCTCATCAGAAATAATCATGTTATTATCAATTATATCTGATTCTAAAAGAACTAATTGGTTTGCTAGGTCAACGTCTACACAATTCTTCTTGGTTGTCGGGCAAATAGTGACGCAGATAGACTACTCTTGAATAATCCCATAAGTTTTTAATATGGGATCTGCATATTTTTTAAAACTTTGCGGGAATGTTCCTTGTTTTCTATCATGAGACTCCATTTTATTATGTTTCTTATCACAATATATATCAAAGAAAGATATATTTTATCGTGTATAGTATACTATACTATTCAATAGTTATTTTTTTTCCTTGAAGGCTTCTTGCATATTGGGTGGTTGGGAGGAATGATTGTTACCTTCCCCACCCAAGTTAAAATCTCACTTGCTCCTTGGTAGCCTTAAGACTTGTTATGCACTTTTGATTTTCTATTCTAACTTTATTATTATAATGCTTCCAATAAACCACATGTTGTTTGTTTTTAAGAAACCACCTTTAAGACTCCTTATGCACTTCTAGATTTCAAATATATTATTTTCACAAAAGTTTCCAACACCACGTGTTGTTTCTTGTTGGAAAATAAACCATGTACTCTTTTTAAGAAATCACATGTGGTTTCTATATTTTATGTTCTCTTTACTTCTTTTACTTCTTTGTTTTTATTTTTTGTTTCTTTTTTTTACTTTATGTCTCTTTGTTTTTCTAGGTCAAAGGGCCAATTGATGAGAGAAACTCCCACTAATAGCCAATAGTCGGAATCACATGCCCAAGAAGGGGCTCTGATACCGTTGAAACAACAAAATTGTTTCTTACACAAATAACCAATGTAAATAATACCAAAGATCCATAAATGGACAAATAATTGAATATATAATTGATAAGATAAAGTTGATAATGTACAATGAGGATGTAGCCGCATATAGGGCTTATAAGGTGACTATTCACCAAAGGGTTATGTCCCTTAGTTAAATATAATTAATATTATGTTTTTATTTTTATTATTTATAGTATAATATATTATTCATTATTTTAATATTTTATTTGTTACAAAGGGTTATATTTTGTAGGTTCAATATAATTGTCTCTTCTATTTACTATTTCTACATTTTATATTTCTTTGATTATTGCCCATAACTCATTATTTTTATTGGTTAAGTACACTACAACTTTACCATCAGTTTCATGCTCTAGAAACTTAGATGCCCGAGTCTTTCATGCCAAATTTTGCTGCAACCAATGGTATTGGCCATGAGTGTGGTTAATCTTGGATCCTTCTTAGGAAAGCCACATAACTTATTGTCCGTCTTTATGGTCAAGCATACCCTCAATAACAACACCATAAGAATTGAGGGGCTTCTAGAATCCTACATATCAGATATCTTGTTTGGGATTATTTGAGTAGTGTAAGTTAATAATCTATGACCCATATCCATGAGAATTAGTCACATTTGATCAATTTCTAATGATTTTGAATAGTCCACTTATCCTTCATGGATTTAAATGATGCTCAAAGGGGGTGAAGAAGAGGGCTTGAAACTAGCAAAACGAGTTGCATAAATTCAATCACCACCTTCGAAGTTTGCTCATGGTAACTAGGTTTCCCAATAGGTCACCCATATCAATAATCATTTCCCTCAAGCATGCTCAACAATGGAGTTTTACTACAAATATGCCCACTCAACTTATTACCCAATTTGAAAAACTTAGAAAGTATTGTGCGTCATGAACTATTTAGTTAGAGCTCCCTTGACTCTTTTATTTAAGTTTGAGGGGCTTCCGCAGTACAACATATGAAAAAAGTTATTGTTCATATCCTTGACAAGAAAATGATCATTCCAAAACTCAACCTTCTTTCTAGTCTAGGTTAGCTAGGGTATAAACAACAAGTTAGCTCTCAAACTTAGTACATTATACAAATCAGTGATCACAACATTTTGACATTCAGTTTTACCACAACCATCAACAAAGAGTGCATTATCACCTGCCACAAATATTTCTTCTTGAATAGCCTTGCTTTGTGAAGAAAAGATAGAATCATCCTTAGCAATGTAATGGATAAAACCAACATGGACTATCCATTGAATTTTAAAAGTTTGAGCATTCAAGGCTTGAGAAGTACTAGTAAATAACGTATAGATATTTACCTTACCTTATGAAATTTGGTGGTACAATTTGGTTGATTGTTTAGTCGACATATATCCTTCAAGCTTATTGACTTTGTCCCCAAGGTTTTTAGTCTTATTCCAACAAGCCTTCTCCATATATTCAAATTTCGTATAATATCAACATGTCTTCTTCTTCCTACCTTTCTTAGTTGATGTTTGATTGTCACACTTCTTCTTAATAGTCTCATTGACCAATCCCATTCTTTCTCCTGATTGCATTCTCAACCTCTTTCACCATAGTTCTATATCCCTTCGCCCTTAAGCAATTGGTAATGTTGCTTAACTTCAAGTTTTCCTTCGTTAAATAATTTTTCAGGTGCCCTAATTAGAAAACCATAGAAAAATCAAAGAAACAATCCTTACCATCATCTTTTATAGAATCCAAATAGCATATCAAGTCAAATATAATACATCATGTGGTGTCTTCATATTCTTCAAGATTATTCCTTTGAGTTGACCATCTTTCTTTGGAAATTTCTTTATGCATTCATTCGATTTAGTTCCTTCACATGAACCAAATAATCTTTGATTTTGTCAAAGGAGAGAGGTTAAAGAGAGATAAACTCTTTCTCAATCCACGTAACCTACCTTTTGTCAGTCTTGTTTAATCGAGTCTCTAGCTTCCTCCAAAGTTGATTAAGATAATTGATCCCACATGTATGAAAGCAAATCTCCATGAAGATGTAGGTTGTTATAACTCCTACAACCTCATACTTCTTCATGTCAATGATAAACTTTTGTTTATATTCCTTTGGATGTGGAACTATAGTCTCTGCAAATGGCCAATGTGCTTTACTCTTCAACAATGTTTCCATATCTTTTTCCTACATACTGTAATTGTGACCTTTTGAAACCATAAGTTCATGCTTGGAACTTGTGATCTTGATCTACAAAACTAAACTATGATTCATTCTTCGACTTGTAACCTTGAGTCAATTTACTGTATAGACTCAACTCAACATGAGCACCTACAAATGACAACCTAAAAAATACTTGTAGACAACATGGTAGGTCTCAACCAATAATTTGAAGAGTAGGGAATTAATAGATTTGAAGAGCTATACATTCCAAGAAGAGGTGTTTTCTAAAGACATTGTTATAATATTGAAGCACGAGTGAGCATTCATAACGTACATTGAAATACATACATAAAAAAATATCCATAAACTTCATTGTGTAGATTTATCTACAAGACCATCTATATATAGCCTTAAAGTACAACTAGATCCCTTGAAGTGAGGAAGACATAGTTAACTTGGACTAGCTAGGGAACACACCAAACTCCTTCAATTTTTCCTTGAGTTTCCCACTAGTCAATTGTTGCGGTCGAATTGATTGACTAGTCACTACCTAATCAACTTCTCAATTGATTATTCTAGTCAACTATTGACTAGTTATCTTTGGAAGATCCAAAGGTGCGATGGACTAATTGTTCTAACAACTCTTTTAATCTTAGATATAAATGAAAGATAAAAAAAAAGATAGATTTACTATGGAGATACAATAGACATTATGGATTGGATCGTTGCTACATTGTCTTCTTCTTCCATTGTTCTAGTTAAATATCCCATTCGTTTGTTATACTTAGCTTTGGAACATTAAATCATTATGATGAGGACAAAACCTTTTTATTTCTTTGTGGCATATATTTTTACATGCCTTCACAACCATATATAGTAAGCATTATGCTTTTTACATGTCACAACTCCGAATTAGGGTTACGTTTTTTGACCCTCTAGAATCTTCTTGAAAGCTCACATTTGTCTAGCTCCACATGTGTGAGTAATGACAATTGACATGGCATCCGCTAATTGGTATTGCAATGATCAAAATATACATCCACTTTCTAAACACATAATTTTCTCATATGAACTTTGGTTGAAGTGTTTTTTGGATCGTTGGTAAGTTCTTGATGAGTAGAACAATGTGGAAGGGTTAGGAAATTTGTTCACATAACTTTGACCCAAAAAATGACCATTTAATTTGAAATCAACTTTGGAATTTTTAGGACCCAAAATCACCAAATTAGGAGCTACACCTAAGATAGGTGCAACAATGCCATGACTCTGATTTTCCACCACATAAAGGACTAGGATGGATGGAAAATTCTATAGTGATCCATTTCTAATAAACTTTGAAATGCAAGAGTTCACAGAGAGCCAAACTATTAAGAAAAAATACTTAAGAAAATTTGATGAACAATGAGCTCTCAAGTTGATTAACAAGAAAAGTGAAGAAAATATAGTGAATAATACATTGTCAAATTGATATGAAAACAAAGTAAATAAAAAATGAAAATATATAAAAAACAAATACATTGAGATAATTCTACAAAAACCAAGTCAAATCAGAACCTCAACTACACGAAATTGAACGTTAATGAATAGAAAAGCTACCCAAATGCTTAACATTCTTGTATTTTAGATGTCAATAGCTTCTTATTTATGCCACTTTTTCTTTACATCAAATGCATCTTGTGTTCGATCTGCTTGAAGACCAACTCCCAATAATTCCTTGTTTCTTTGGCTATCAACTTCTTCACTTACCCATCCTTCCAATATCATTAAAATATATAGTAAAAAAGATACAAATACAAAACTAAGGATCTACTGATGTAATTATTTGCCATGATCATTTTACTTGAAAAACAATTAGAGCTTTTGCTACTGTAAGCTCTCCAACATGCTAGCTACTGCATTAAGTGCACCCTTCTTAACTTTACTTCCACTAAATTATTATTATTATTATTATTGTTTGTGTTTGGAGTGATTCCCTTATCATTTTGCACAAAAATACTATTATGATTATTATTACCTATGTTTGGGGTTGTTCTCTTATCATTCTCCCCATTAAAATATCATTATTATTGCTATTTCTTATGCTTCTATTGATTCTCTGGTTGTTCTCCCACAAATTTATTATTATCATTATTATTACTTGTTCTTGCACCGTTTCTCTTATCATTCTCCCAAATTTATTTTATTATTATTATTAATATTTTTCATGCTTATGTTGATTCTCTTTTATTTTCCATATTTTGCTTGTTTAGAGTGCATTGATCCTTCGAGCTTTCATTTGGTGGATGAAAGAGAAGGGACAATGGAAAAAGCTTCATCACTATAAGAAAAACAATTATAAAACACAACAAACATAAAAGGGGAAAATATTGAGCATCTCATTGTCTAACTTGTAAAATCTATCGTTTGGGCAATTTGCTCTATCTCAACCTCGAGAGTTTCATTTGGTAAACTACTTGAAAAATATCATATGCTCAACTTGAACAAAAACATTCAAATGAAATTTATGTAAAGTTTGAGCATTAAGGATCAAGTCCAAATCTCTCTACCTTAGTGTTAAAGTGAGTTTGTAGAATTGCAATACTAAAAATGAGTTTGTGCTAGATTAATATAACAATAATGTTTGTAACTTCCCATGGATCAACCCAAAGCATTCAAAGTGGATTCTTAACTCTATATTCATTCAACCTCTTCAATCTTAAACGACTCTACCATCTCATTTACATAATTAATAAAATGATACCATGATTTTATGATTAAAAGATTAACCGCCAATACAAACAATCAAGATTTAAACTCCACCAACATTAATATCCTATACATTTAAGGAAATGTATTTCACATCTTGAAAGTTTATTTCCCTCCACCATGACCAAATAAGCATAGAAATCCACCATTAATCTCATTCAACAACCATTAAAAAGAGTAATGTCTTTTCATTCATTTTATTTACCTTATAATAAACATTTTAATAGGTATAATGTCTTTTCATTCATTTTATTTACCCTATAAATAGTTGGCCTTTTTAACCGTGTACACTCTGCATTGAAACTTAATTGAGCTATCGGTCCACACTTGTGCTTTTGTCACTCAAGGGCCAAAGCTACTTCTATTTCCAACGTGGCCAATATATCGGTAATATATTTCAATCCAATTATTAGTCCCTGCAAAGAACACTATCATTCATATTTGCCGTGTCGCATATCAATAGGCAACTCGTCCACATTTTTCTGATGGAGGACGACGGAGAGTGTGAGTATCTCCTCTGTTTTCGGTACATTGGCTTCAAATTTACGAACAGCGGGAATTGGGAAACGGTAAATTGTCGTTTTTGATTGCCATAATTTAGCACATTAACCCATAAAATTGCTGGGTTGTTGAACGAATGATTAATTATGGTAGGAATTTGTTTCGATATCCTGTAATTCACGTTTGTTTCAGTGAGACAAATATGGTTTATGATGCATTATGTAAGCTTTATTAATCTTTACTCATGTCCTAGGGTTAATGTGATAGCATCCTTCCTCAGCCCCGGTTCATTCAGCTTGGGTGGCGCAAGCCTTCTCGGGCTGGCTGTGGTGGTTATCTATTTGATATGGGTTTATTACTACGGCACCATATGGTGGGCTTTCGTTCCGCATTAATAGTAATGATGCGAGTAATTACCTCTGGTCATATGGAGTAAGTCTACGCTGTTTGGGATTTTATTGTGTTTGAGGTGGTTGTCAAATTCTTTTTTAGATATCTCGATATGCCTTTACAGAAAATGCTTGTCACAATTAGAGCCAGGGTATCCAAAGCTATATGTAATAGCAGTTTTATAAGGATTACAACACTCAAAACTTTATTACAGTACAAGTATATCCGAGGTTAATTTAATAATGGGGTTTTGATCTTGAGGGTTTAAGTATTTTTAATCATTTATGCATCTTATTGTGTGGAAGAGGCACATTTTACAGTGTAATTTCTATGCTCATCATGGAGATGATACTTGTCCTTTATAAAAAATAATATAACATTATCAAAGTAACCATTATCTCAAATTACATTTAGAATAGCATATATAATAAACTACACAAATTAAATAATTTAAAAACATAAACATTGCATTACACACTTCATCTGAAGAGTGTAAATGTGGAGGAGGAGTTTACACCTCGAGAGATTTGATACCTCTCAGTGCTTGGTAGATCCCCTTTTAAAATGGATCTATGCTGGTTATAAAATGAGAACGTAAAGAGGTGGCAGTTGATGGTCTCTGCAAGTCGCACAGAATTGAGATGACCTCGCATAGAGTTGAGATGACCTTTTGTGCTTCTTAATTTTAAAAATGGTTAGTGTCAACTAACTCAGATGGAGGTGAGTTCTAGAATGAATCGAATGCGAAGGCTATGTCACTAGAAAGTTGGCCACGCGATCTGTTTCTCGTTCCAATTAATTGTTCTCATTTGCTTTTGTGTCTTGACACTATACTAGTACATTACTAACCAATTTTATACCCATAATATAAATTGGGACGCATAATTAAAATTGGGAAAGGGAGGCGGTGGTAGTTCATGTTTCTTGTCTCTCGGAACCCTCTAGTCCCATTTCTAGTGTAGTTTCCAATTTCCCACTTCTGGTAACATAGCTTGAGGGGATAGGCAAGAGTGTTTGTAGAAGGATATTTGTGGTGATAAGGTACTTATCTTGGAAGGTAAAGAAGATGAATGATTTAAGAGTCTTGGAAGAGGAGAAATATTTTCATTCGTAGGTATTATCATGTTGATTGCACAAATGATTTTCACACAAGCAACATCTCAAACCACTCCATGAGGCTAGATGCCATGAGGCTAGATTGGAGTGGAGTGGGAATGAATCACTGATCACTCGAGTATATATATCCCCTATTAGTTCCTCTTCCACTTGTACCCTTAGCTTTCTTTATGGAATCTAGCCAGGGATAGAGAAGAGGGATAGCAAGGGATAGGTAAGAGTGTTTGTAGAAGGATATTTGTGGTGATAAGGTACTTATCTTGGAAGGTAAAGAAGATGAATAATTTAAGAGTCTTGGAAGAGGAGAAATATTTTCATTCGTAGGTATTATCATGTTGATTGCACAAATGATTTTCACACAAGCAACATCTCAAACCACTCCATGAGGCTAGATTGGAGTGGAGTGGGAATGAATCACTGATCACTCGAGTATGTATATCCCCTATTAGTTCCTCTTCCACTTGTACCCTTAGCTTTCTTTATGGAATCTAGCAAGGGATAGAGAAGAGGAAGAGGTTTCATAATCAAGTGTGATTGCATGTACCACCCTTGTAATCATCTTTGTTGTGTGTATTCCTTAGAATTTACATACTCGGGAAACCCTCGGGCACTTCCCCTCATTTTGAAGATGGTACGAGTGTAAAGCAGGCCACATAGACTATTGTACATTGATTGACAGGGACATCGAGGGAGGCCTACATATGTCATTCATAGGGGTAGCTCACTTGGGGACTTAACCTTAAGACCTCCTGCATGCTATTCCTTAGAATTTACATACTCGGGAAACCCTCGGGCACTTCCCCTCATTCTGAAGATGGTACGAGTGTAAAGCAGGCCACATAGACTATTGTACATTGATCGACAGGGACATTGATGGAGGTCTACATATGTCNCCTAAAGGGCCTCACTCTGTCGGATTTGAATACAGAGCCTAAACTGTTGGGGACATCAAGTGAGGCCCTTGTATATCTATGCATAGCCACCTGGGCATTTGACCCCGAGACCTTCTGCTTACAACTCATAGCTCTCAACCATTTGAACTAACGCATCGGGCTATATATATATATATATATATATATATTTGATTTTTGGGATTTTCATTCTATTTAAATTTTTTGTATTTTGAGTCAGTGCTGAAAGAAATAAAAACTAAGAAAGGCTGAAAAGATTACTGAAAGAAAATAAGTAAAACTATTGCTGAGCTAAAAATATTTTACAAGATAGCTGAAAGAAAGATTGCAGAATTGAGAACAACTAAGTAAATATTTTCATTTTGGAAGATATATATTTTTTATTTTCTCAGTATCATAGAGATTCACAAGAAATATGAAAGCAAATGTACATAACAAAAACCCAGGAAAGATATGCTCAAAATCTTAGTTTTTTATTGAGAAGATGTTCCACAAAGTACAATCAATGATATAACAATTATCTTTCAGTGTCTATGAAAGGCTGGACCAAAACGGTCTAGAACTTGGTTTGATGTTTATTGGGACTGTTCCCCTCTATTTTGACTGGTGTCTGCATGTGATTTTTATCACACTTTCAACAAGTGTTACATGATGGTGGAGCTGATTTATGCCTTGGGTTTTGCTTCATGTGTGATGATGCCCTAGCATATGATTGGTTGATGGATCTTGGTGATATATTTGGGCCAGTGGCTATGGAATGTGTCTTCTTGTGATGTTTTGGTTATTGATGTGGTCTAATATGGATGTTGTTGCACTTTTTCATGACACATTGATCACTTTCTTGTGTGATGATGCCTGAGCATATGATTGGTTGATGAATCTTGGTGATAGATTTGGGCTAGTGGTTGTGGAATGTGTCTTCTCATGATGTTTTGGTTATTGATGTGGTCTCATATGGTTGTTTTGCACTTTTTCATGACACATTGATCACTTTCTTGTGGAGTGCCCTAGAGCTCTTAGTCTTATTTGGCATCTAGATCACATGTACTATCATTATACATGGAGTGCTTGGCTTGTTTACATGATAATGTGGTATTTTGAGACTTGTCATTGTGAGCGCTTTAGCTTATTTGGCATGATGTGATGACATGGATGTTTTGTGGTTGGTTTTCTATAGAGTGACCTCCTCCTAGCACATATTTGGTGACATATGTCAAAAGATTCATTTGTTGGAGCGACCTTGTTTCTTATCACTTGGATGGCATCTTGGTTTTATTGGGTATTATTTTTGTTGAATGCCCTCCCTATTTCTCTCTCTTTGCACATGTGGAGACATGCTATGGGATTATAGAAGGGTCCGTCCCTTTCCTCATGGAGTTGTTATATAGTTGTGGACACCTTGCTCTTGGATTGGGTGCTTTACTTGTTGAATGCTGGTGTCCTTGGTTCATGGATCCAACCCTTGTTGGTTGATATATGAACATCATTGCACATATGTTGAGGTTTGACCCTTTGGAACTTGAGCCTTTTGGAGGGATGTCCTATCTTGGGGAGCAATTATCTTTTGATAGAGTACCCAGAATTTTGCCTGCTCAATGCCATTAGATACAACGTGGTCGTGGGATTTATGAAAAGTGGTTATAATAGAAAATTCGATAAATATTGAGGAAGTTGGCAATTTCAAAACTGTAGTTTAAAAAACTGCACCGCATTTTGACTACATGTGCCACTTAGAGGGAGTGAATTTGCTAGGTGAGCCACATGTCCCATTTTGAGGAGGTTATTCTGGTTTATGCCCTTGAAGTAGGTCATGTCCACCTTGGACAAAACACTTTGCATTATCACATCATTATTTTATTCGTTGTTGACTTCACAACATGAGTTGGTTATTTTACTGTGTTGCTTGGAGAGAAAAGTGGATCTAACCAATATTTGGAGAGTTTGTTGAACAAATTATGGATATAGAAGAGGAAATCATTATTTTATTGTAAACAAAGTTGAGCTACACTATCTATATAAATAATAGCCCTTCTCATTCATTTTCATGGTTGGATTTTGGGAGTTCTCTTTCATTTGGAGCTTAATGGACATATCTTTATTGGTGCAACTTGAAGAGTAAGGGTTTCTTTTTCTATCAAAGTGTGGCATATTGTTCCTATTATTAAATGTTGCTAATGAATTGTAGAATAACTAGAACTTGTTTGATTAGGGCCATATGAAAGAGTATATCTCCTCATTGGAAGGGTTTTATTGAGAAGTATTTCCCTTACTTCCCTTTGATGTCTTATGCCCGAAAGAACAGTGCAAGCTAGCCCACCTCCAACCTAGAGGGGTTAGCCTAACAATCCTATCCTAGGGAAGCCCCCTTTGTGTTAGAGAAGACCCAACCTAAAGTGTAGAGATAGAGTTATTGAGGTGACAATGGGTAACCCCTCTAGGTTGCAGTTGGGCTAGTTTGCATGGTTCTTTTGGGCCATATGAAAGAGTATATATCCTCATTGGAAGGGTTTTATTGAGAAGTATTTCCCTTACTTCCCTTTTATGTCTTATGCATGGATGTATTTGTTGAAATTTAGCATTAGCATGAATACTTTAAAAATTTGTAGACTAACAGATAACAAATGACAAGTGCAGTAAAACATCAACACATCAACACACTGAACACAAAGACTTTTTCACTGGGGAAACCTTTAAAGGACAAAACCCCCAAAAGCATTAGTAATTCATCTCGTAAATGAGATGACTAAGTTCTTCAATAATTCACAAACCCTAATGGGTTTGTACCACAGATAACAAAAATCACAGAAGATAGTTTTTACACGAAAAACACCAAATTAGGGCTTTCTTCCCTAATTTTCTCTCTCCTGCCTAGCTGTCTGCCCAAACCAGAAATTAGGTCTGCCTGTGTATTGCCTGAATTTCGTACTGCTGCCTGGGACTGATTCTTCCTGCCTGGAAGCATGCCTGTGCTGCCTGGATTCCTGTTAGCCTGCCTAGAGCCTCTGTCAAGCTTCCCGAGCTATGTTTGATCTTCCCAGAACCTCTGTCAAGCTGCGCGAGCTTGTTTGACTTGCCTGAAACCTTGCTCGAGTTATATTTGGCCTGCCCGAAAGTCCTGCCTGTGGTCTGCTGCCCTGCCCAAGCTGTTGCAGCCTTGCCCGAGACCTGCCCAGGCTTGCTGATGTTGGTCGAGACCTGCCCGGAGACTAGGCAGAGCTGCCCGAGGTCACGAAGGAGTGTGGGAAGGTAAGATAGGGCTTCCCTTGTGAGAGAAGGGTTGCCCGGAGGTGTATGCAGCCTGCCTGTGAGGATGCTGTGAGGAGGAGGATGTCTAGGGTTAAAATCTAGTTGGAGAAGAATATAAAAATATTGTTGTAAGAGATCACAAGGAACCTTAGCTTAGGGTTTGTTGAACAAGTGTGGATGCCTTAGCTAGAATCCTCCATTCTAGGGCACAACCACAATAATTTGCCTTCTTCTCAACATTAGCGAAAAATCCTCCTTGAGCAGCGGTAAGTGCAGGAGCAAAGTGTGTGTAATAATGAAATGGAATGATCTTCTTTTATAGCCTTTGAATCACCTGTAAGTGGACCAAAACTTAAAAGAACAAAATAATACTATTTTATTCTTTTATTACTTTGACTTTCACCTTTAGCAGTACTAAGGGTCTTTTTGCACTTTCACTTTGACTCCTTAGTGGTACTAAGGGTTCTTATGTATTTTTGACTTTTACTTTAGCCTTCTTCAAGTGCCCCTGTGGTCAAAACAAGTTGTCATGGTGGTCCTTCATCCCCACTCAAAGTACATCATCATAAACAGAGAGAATTACTAATGCTTTTATCTCACACTCTCTGTGACACCAATATCGGGTACTAGGTGTCTTAACCAAGGGTAGCTAAGCCTTGGAGAAGATCACAAAGCCCACAGATTGAGGGTCAGAGTGTCACACATGCCCAAACCCGCTCTAGGGCTTATAGTGTTATCTTGGTAACAGACCAGGTGCCTTAGCCATAGGTTGCATAATTTGACTCAAGGTCAAATACTTGGTACCAAACCAAGTGCCTCCATTCTCCCGGAGAATGGCTCTCAGCCCCAAGCTGAGTCCCTAGTCCTGGACTAGGTTAAATTCCTAGTAACTGACTAGGTGCCTCCATTCAAAGAATGGCCACTCAGCTCTAGGCTGAGTCCCCTAGTGCTAGACTGGTTCCACATCCTGGTCCCAGATTAGATGTCTCCATCCAACAGAATGGTCACTCAACTCAAGGTTGAGTCCCCTAGTGCTGGATTGGTTCCACATCTTGGTCCCTGGCCAGATGTCTCCATTCTCCTAAGAGAATGGCTCTCGATGTTGCTCAGGAAAAATCAACTGCATTGTCTTGCTTCATTCATCTTTTAGAGTTGTCACTTTTTAATATTTCTTTTGCATAATACACACCCAAATTAACAATGTTTAGATGTGGTACCTTCTTGGGTCCACTTGTATATTCCTACATTCCTTTTTTCAGCATGTTAGGGTTTCATTATGGTATGTGTATGCAACCCTAGTTTCTCTAACCATTCATGAATTCACTTTCTTGGACTAGCCCCTTGACTCCATTTGTGCTTGTTGGATCGACACTAGTCTCTTGGTACTTCCATCACCCTTTTATATTATTATGCTACAAAGACAAAACTATTCTCATAAGCTGTCTCTTCACATCACCTTGTCCTACATTGTCATAGCCTAACAATCCTATCCTAGTGAAGCCCCCCTTGTGTTAGAGAAGATCCAACCTAAAGTGTAGAGATGGAGTTATTGAGGTGACAATGGGTAGCCCCTCTAGGTTGTAGTTGGGCTAGCTTACATTGTTCTTTTGGGATTTGATTACACATGCTAGTTAGAGATGTAATAGGGACCATACTGCTGAATTTTAGCATTAGCATAAATACTTAAAAATTGCAGATCAAGTTAAACAAATAACAAATGACAAGTGCAGTAACATACACATTCATCACATCAACACAATGGACACAAGAGTTTTTCACTCGGGAAACCTTCAAAGGACAAAAACCCCAAACTGCATTAGTAGCTCAACTCGTAAATGAGATGACTTAGAAATTCTTCATAAAGTTCCTCAAACCCCAATTTGGGCTTAACAACAGTTACATAGAAATTTCTCAGCAAAATTCAGAACAAGGGTTTCAAACCCTAGGTACTCAAATTTCCAGATTTGTCTGGAAATAATCAAAACTATCCAAAACAGTTTGCCTGAATAATTTTTCAGATCTGCCCAAGAAATTATCAGATCTGCAAAAGAAATTATCAGATCTGCAAAAGCAATTATCAGATCTTGCAATTTTTCAGACCTGCCCAAGCTTGCCCAAAGTAAAAAAACAGACTACTCAGAAATTATGATAGGCAACCCATAATTAATTTCTGCCTACCCGAAAATTGACAAAGCCACAGATTTGCCCGGAGATGAATTAGAGCCTGCTCGAAAACCAAAATGATTGCATAGAAAAAATATGACAGTTGCCCGGAATTTAATTTTTTCCTGCCCAGCTGTTTTTCTCCTCTGCCCGAATGTTGTATGGCTGCTTGATCTGTTTTATGGCTGCCCGATTTGTTGTCCTGTGGCAGCTTGCTGCTGCCCAATAGCTTGTTCGTGACCTCACGGGTTTTCCCGTGAGCTGCCCTGAGGGATTTTGCAACCCTTAGGCTGCTACAACACCCTCACGGATATGTTTTTAGGTTTCCCGGAGCTTTTGTAGGGCCATAGTAACCCTGTGGGTCTGCCTTAGGGCTACCCGAGGGTTGGCCGTGAGCCAAACCCTCACGGGTAATCCTGTAACAGGCTGCCCGTGGGTGCCAAGAGGGCAGTGCCCTCAAAGTGGCTTGCCCAATCTGAAAAATGACAGCCTGTGAAGTGGAGAGAGCCGCCCAGCTGCCCGAAATAGACTGCCCGAAAATCTTTGTGGCTGCCCAGATATTGGAGAAAGAAGGAGATAACTGATGAAGAGAAGGGTTTTGCTGAGAAAAACCCTTAAGACAGAAAACCCTGGCTTAGGGTTTGTTGTTGATGGAGGATGATGATGCCCTAGCTAGACTCGTCCATGCTAGGGCACAATCACAAAATCTTCTTTCTTCAACCTTGAGCATCAGTACCTGTGAGAGCAAGGGTGTATGATAATGAAAAGACTTGATCTTCTTTTATAGCCTTTAGTCACCTGTAAGTGGACCAAAATTAGAAAAGATAAAATAATAATATTTTATTCTTTTCCTAATTTCACTTTTACCTTCTTACCAAAAAGGTCTTTTATGTATTTTTGACTTTTACCAAAAGTCCTTATTTATCTTTGACTTTCACCCGTGTTCCTTTTCATTCCAAAAGTACATCATCATAACCAAGAGAGTTACTAATGCTTTTATCTCACACTTTGTGTGACACCTAGATCTGGTACTAGGGTAACTTAACCAAGGGTAGCTAATCCTTGGAGAAGTACACAAATCCCATAGATCAAGGGTCAGGGTGTCACACATGCCTAGGCCCAGTCTAGGGCTTATAGTGCCTTCCTGGTAACAGACTAGGTGCCTCGGCCATGGGCTGCATAATTTGACCCTAGATCAAATACTTGGTAACAGGCCAAGCGCCTCCATTCTCCAAGAGAATGGCTACTCAGAACTAAGCTGAATCTAACAGTACTAGACTGGTCCACATCACGGTCCCGGACCAGATGTCTACCATTCAACAGAATGGTCACTCAACACTGGGTTGAGTCTACCCAGGGCAAAGCTGGGTCTATATCATGGTCCCAGACCAGATATCTACCATTCAACAAAATGGTCACTCAACACTGAGTTTAGTCTTCATCGTGGTCTCGAACCAGGTGGCCCCATTCTCCTAGGAGAATGGCTCTCGATGCTACTCAGAAAAATCAAGAAAGAACAAGCTATAAATGCAAACGGAACAAGGTTGGAAACATAAATTCTTGACCTCGGGGGGGGAGGGAGAGATCTTGTTCTTTTTTTCTTTCGTTGGAATATAATTCATCCCACCTTGAAGCCCTTAAGTGAGGGTAAGCTTGCTGGTATCTTGCTAGCCCCCATCAACAATCGTTTCACAAAGATCCCAATCAATAATTGACTCATGAAGAATGAACGTGTCACAAGCGCGGATTGAACTTGGGTGTAGAGGATAACAATTCTCCTCTGAACCAACCACACTAGACCTAATTGACGAAAGTAATTTTTCTCTTAAACACTTTGCCTTTGCAAATTACTTGGAATTTAATGCGAAGCAAAAATTCAAACAACTAAGTACTTACATAAACTAAATCAAACAACCTACACTTGAAAATAAAAAAAGAAGGTTCATACACTTAGAGTCATCTACACCCTTAGAGAAATTTTTGTTGTCAATTTTATTGCAATTTGTAATCTGAGTTTTGATGGCTCACGATATTAGTGTGTTGGTTGAGGTCGCAATGGTTAATGTTGGTGATTACTAATGATCCTTTTCTTCCCACAATGGCACCTTTGGATTGCATGATGACGTTGATTCAATGAATGGTATCTTTGGTAGTAGCATGGGATGATGGCCAACTCTTTAGTTCTCTTGCCAATTTGATTCAGTGTGGAAACCAAGAAAACTGGCGACATTGTGAATGATTTTTATTGCCATTAGTCACTAGTTGCAGTGTTAGTCACACCAATAGAGTTTCCCCACAAGCCCAATGCATACTATTAATAGAATCCCTTAACTCAAAGTTTTGCTAGCTTTATTTTTATTATTGGTGAGATGAACTCTTTTTCCTTTGCGATTTGATTGTGTAAAGTAGTCGCTATTTGGATTGTTGTTTTAATTTCTTCATAGTTACAATAATTCAAACTTGATGAATCTATGCTCCAATCCCCCTTTTTTAAATTGTAGTTAGTAGTTGTTGTTAGATTTTCATAAGATTATAGCAATATATCTTAATTGTATTTATCAATAGGATCACTAGAAGATAGACAAAGCACAGAACAATAACACGACAATAACACGAGTATTTTATCTTGGGAAACCCAAATGGGAGAAAACCCAGCAACCTTCATCTAGAGATGATAATTCTGAGAACAGTGTACAATGAATAAGAAAGAGAAAATATGGAATTGCTTTCCAAAGATAGAAACCCTAAAAACAATCTTCTTCTGCGGTATATGCAAACTTCTCTCTCACCCAGAAAAGTGCAAACTTCATTTGTGCTGTTGTGTTGTCGCTGTGTGGAATAATGAGGAGGGGCGCCTCCTATTTATATAGATTTTCCACTAATAATTTAACTGGGGCCGACTTCACTTGGGGGAGCAACATAATTTATATTTTGTCTTTTCTTTTGCTTGCTTTTCTCCCCAAGGTCTACATTGTTTTTCTAGGGTTTGTATGATTGATTACAATAAGATCATCTCTCGTAGGAGGTCCAATACAAGAACAATAGGAATAGCTTTTGAATTTGCACAAACTCCAACACTCCCTCTCAACAAGGAAGGTATTCTTCGGTCTTCATCAGCATCACGATCATCTGGGTTTCATCTGTACATCTATACTGTCTCTGTCATTTCTAAACGTACTGAAGGTTGTCTTTATGAATTTGTTCTATTCGGATGTCTGAGAGAAAATCTCTTGCTACCTATCCGTCTCTATTGTCGATGGAATACTTCCATTCCTGGCTAGAGATCTTGGATGAGCAAGTGTGTACGACCATCTACTACCTGTTTGTCTCATCTCCCGATGGGGTACTCCCATACCTGGCTGAGAACCTGAACGAGTAAATGTGCATGACCATCTACTACCTGTTCGTCTCATCTGTCAATGGGGTACTCCCATACATGGCCGAGAACCTGAACGAGCAGAGGTGTCTGTGCAATCACACAGTGATCTGCTACTTGTCTGACTCATCTGCCGATGGGATTTCTCCCATACCTGGCTGAGCACCTAGACGAGCAAAGACACTTGTGTGAACCCGACCATCTACTACCTGTCTGTCTCATCTGTCGATGGGATTTCTCCCACACCTTGCTGAGAACCTGGATGAGCAGAGGTGCCTGGGAAAAAGTATGGTAAATGTCTCCTAGTCATCTCTCCCTCTCAAGGAGGGATACGTTCTATTCTACTTCAAGTCTTCTGCGAAAGTATTCAAGCTTCATCTTGGGAAGAGGCTTGGTTTGAACATCTGCAGTCTGGTCGTCTGTCGGAATATACTGGAGCTCGACCGCACCTTTATGCACCATATCATGTAATAAGTGATATCGAATCTCTATGTGCTTTGACTTGTTGTGAAATACAGGATTCATTGACATAGATGCACACAACTCTAGTTATCATTGTAAATCATGGTTGCCTTTGGAATCTGGCCAAACAATTTTGCAAGAAGTTTACAAAGCCAAACTGCTTCTCGGGCTGCTGAACTTGCAGCCATATACTCGGCCTCTGCAGTACTGAGAGCTACTGAGTTCTGCTTCTTATTGTACTAGGAAATTACTATATAACTCAAACTGAAACAACATCCTGAAGTGCTCTTCCTATCTGTAGTGCATTCAGACCAATCTGAGTTTGTAAACCCTTGCAATCTCAAGTCACAATCTAAATTCTATTGTAGATCATATCCCACAGTGCCATGTAAGTATCTGAGCACATGTTTTGCAGCAGTCTAGTGAATCTTCCTCGGTTCGCACATGAACTGACTGAGGGTATTCACATCAAAACAAATATCTGGTCTGATGTTCGTCAGATACATTAAGGACCCAATCAACTGGCGATACATAGTGGGATCGATCAAATTTGAATATGAAGCAGAATCCCTCCGCTTCTTCAAATTTGCATCCATCGGAGTAGCTATGGACTTGCAGTCCAACATTTTGAATCTCTTCAGTATATCCATGGTGTATTTTTCCTTGACCTAGGAAAATATTCTTCTGCGTTTATCATACTTCTAATCCCATGGAGTAATGCATCAACAATATCATTGAGAAAGGCTGTCTTAGCATACATCTGATACAACTTCCATCCCATTGCTGAAGTAATAACAATGATTAATCTGATGGAAGTATATCGAGTCATAGGAGCAAATGTCTCATCATAATCGACTCCCTCTTTCTGAGAGAATCCTCTGGCAACAAATATGGCATTGTATTTTTCAATGCTCCCATCTGCTCCATGCGAAGCCAAATGCTCCCTCGCATTCTGCAAAATCTGTTGTGCCCATCTGGGTCTTTTTCGACTTGCTGCCATATCTGTGGGAGCATCATCTGGATCAACTGGATCAATGGGACTGATCGGTTTATTCATTTCTTCAGACTTTCTCTTAATGTTTGGAGGGGGAGATGATCTCATCTCTTCATCATCATCGATCTCCATATCTGATCCTCTTCCTTTTCGGATAGCCATTTCTTCTTCAAAGGTTGCATCCTGCCTGACTTTGATTTGAATCGATTCGAGGATGTATATTATTTAATCCTTTGAAGACTTGTGATATCCCATGAATGTTTCCTTCTTGCCTGAATGTTCTATCTTGGGCTCGTGAATGTAGACTGGAAAGTAATTATCCATCCTGGTGATGACCAGGTTCATCAAGGATCCTTCATTTGTCTTGTTCGAGTCACGACATCAGTGTCGTCAGGTTTCTATCATATGTAATAGACTAGAATCCTTGTCTTTGAGGGATAACTCCCTTTGTCTCTCAAAAGTTGGTTGAGTAAATCTTGTTGAAGCAGTAGATACACTGACATTCGTAGAATCTTTCTGCTTCTGATCACCAAATCTCTGCATGAGATTATTCTGGGTCTGAGAGTCATAATACATGCTTCTAGAGGTTTTCTGCTTTCGTTCCATTCGTATATCAATGGGATCACTTGTACTGGTAGATCATGGCATTCCCTACAAGTCAAATCCCATCAGATGGTTAGCAATATTTCATAATCAAGGTATTAACAAAATAATGTAGGCAACCTTTTAGTTAATGCTTCGGCACAACACACGTAAGGCCATTATCTGGATGCTTATGGTCTCCATTATAACATACCATAAAGAGTGTGTACTACTTCAGTATGTTATAAAGGAGTCGTCATCCTAGATGGGTTGTGCAGCATGACAGGCTATTTCACTACCTGAATTTTAGAAATGTAGATCTGTGTAAAACATATTAAAAAAACAACTAGATCTAATCTACTAGAGCATGTAAAATCAAATACTTATCTTTTGTAGTTTTGTGGGTGGGCTCCCATTGTCAGAGTCCACTGATCTTCATATCATATCTTAGAAGAAGAACGTTGAACGATCATCCTTCTTTGGCTCCTTGTGAGGAGGGTCTTCTTCTACATCAATAGTTGAAGCTTCATGCTTCCTTTTGTTTGAACTTCGACAGCTACTGGCATAATGATCGTATTTCTTGCACCTGTAGCACTGTATCTGAGATAAATCCTTCTTCTCTTGTTTCTTCTGATATGGGGGAGGACTTGATCTCCTATCTTGGTGCTTGTGATTGAGGGACTTCCTTCCCCTTCCCTTGCCTTACTTGGCATGAGATATCAACGCTTGATTCTTCTCGGGTTGAGCACCATGAAGTCTTTGGCGTGCTGCGATTCTTGTTTCTTCCTGAGTGCATTTTGCCTGTAGCTTATCAAATTTGGGCAACTTGGTTCAACCACTTATAGTTTGGATAAAAGACTCCCAAGATGGCGGGAGACCATTTAAGGTGGTCATAACGAGATCCTTTTCTTCAAGATTGTCTCCACTGGACTTCATCTTGTCTCAGAGTTCGATGATCCTCATGAAATATGAGGCAATATTCTCGGACTTCGACATCTTCATGTTCGACAGTTTATTCCTCAATGTGAGAGTCACATTGATATTATTGTGTTCAAATAACTTCTTTAAGGTTTTGAACATCTTCCTTGCTGTCGTCTTTTCTGAGATCTGAGGAACCAAGTGATCTCTAAATGAGTCCACCAAAATCTTTCTTACTTTTGCATCATTCTTCCTCCAGCGAGGTTTGTCTTCTTCGGATTCTGATTCTGGGACCTTTTCATTTACACTGTAATAGGTCATTTTCTTCTAGTAGAAGAAGAACACTAGACTTCCAGGGGATGAAGTTGGAAGCTCCTTCCAAGCGATCTTCAACCTTCATGTTGATCATCTTGACTGTAGATTTGGATCTGCAACCCTAGCAGAGACCAAGTCAAAATTGAAGGTTGGACTTTTGGAAAACTAACTCCACAGATAAATGCACCCTAGAGAGGCGAGTTGAGAAGAGGTAGAGTCGAGGCAAAACCGTGGAGGGAGTAGGTAAAAAATTGAAGCCCTAATTTCTGTTGCAGCTGCAGAATTAGGTCAAAAGTTGAAAAACTCTCAGAATTGAATTCTGTCTTCACCAAAAGATGCGCCCTCCTTAGAGCAAAATTCCCAAGGCTCTTTTTCTGCCAAAAGGTTTAGTGAAGACCTTGAAAGATGAAACCCTAGTTTCGACAGGTTTTCGATAGAGTTCTGGCAATGGCTTCTTCTAGCACTGCTCTGAAACAATGTTAGAGTTTCATAAGATTATTGCAGTTTATCTTAATTGTATTTATCAATAGGATCACTAGAAGATAGACAAAACACAGAATATTAACACGACAATAACACGAGTATTTAATCTTGGGAAACCCAAATGGGAGAAGACCCAACAACCTTCGTCTAGAGATGATAATTCTGAGAATAGTGTACAATGAATAAGAAAGAGAAAATATGGAAATGCTTTCCAAAAATAGAAACCTTGAAAACAGTCTTCTTCTGCAGTATATGCAAACTTCTCTCTCTCTTAGAAAACTGCGAACTTCACTTGTGTTGCTGCTGTGTGGAATAATGAGGAGGGGCGCCTCTTATTTATACAGATTTTTCACTAATAATTTAATAGGGGCCAACTTCACTTTGGGAGCAACATAATTTATATTTTGTCTTTTCTTTTGCTTGCTTTTCTCCCCAAAGTCTACATTGTTCTTCTAGGGGTTGTATGATTGATTACAATAACATCATCTCCTGTAGGAGGTACAATACAAGAATAATAGGAAAAGCTTCTGAAGTTGCACAAACTCCAACAGTTGTTAACTTGATATCCTTTAAATTTCGAAGATAAATACCTCTAAATTCAAGTATTTTATTTTTATTTCATTGTGAACTTTGACTATGACTTGGATTGTGATCCACTGCTTTTTATGTATAACAATTTGATTTTCTCTCTCTCTCTCTTTAATAAATTTATGAAATAAATGGCCAAAAGCTCAAATGTGGTCAAAGACTCGAAAAATTAAAGAAGCTCTTGAAAAAAGTGGCCAAAAGTTGGAACAGATTTTAGAACATGGCTTTGATACCAATGAAATGAGCACAATTTATTTATTGAGGAATATCCAACATAAGAANATATATATATATATATTGACTAGTCACGATGGTTGAATGGTCATGTCCTTTAGTTAGATCACGCCCCTTAGTGAAGCTATGACTTTTATTTTTATTATGATTATTATTCATATTTATTTATATATTTATGTTTATTACAAAGGGTTTGGTGCTCTTCATTAAATGCCAATTTCATATCCTCATACCTGATAGAATCCAATGAAAATGCTGCAAAATTGCCAATCTTGAAAGCTTGAAAACTGATAATTTCATAATCTTGAATGGAATCTAAAATTCTATCTCCTCCACATGAAGTCTGATGAGATTGGGACCACTCTCAAACATCTTTGAACAATTAATGGTAATGGCTAGACCCTTTGGTCCTTCCTTTAGGAGTACTATGGATTAATGGCATTGCCGACTACCCTTTGTGGGGTTCTCTAACCCTGGGGTTGGTGTCCAGGGCTCCTAGGGGCAGGTCACTGGGTGACATGACCGCTCGTTTATTACTCCGGTGATAGTGTTTCAGCTCTGAGGCTTTTTCCTCCCTTCCAGGTCACCTTAGTCATCCACCTTAGTCATCCATCTTGGCCTCCTTTTAGCATAACACTTCTCTCTGTTGGCTCTCTTCCAGAGACGATGCCATCTCCTCACTAGGGCATATTGTTAGTTTGGGGGAGGGCGTGAAGGGATTATCAACACTCTTGGGGTTAGATGGGACATGACGCCCTCCACCCTACTCACTCCAGCTTTGAGCTTGGAGTGATTTACTCATTTTGAGCTATTTTGGTCATTTTTGGGTAAACTCTAGGGAAAATGCCCCAAGTTACCCACAAACTGGATTATTTTATATTATTTTTGTTATAATTTTAAGTTGACATTTTATAATTTCAAATTGACATTTTAAAGGCATGCCGGGCTGGTTATTTTTGTAAAGTGAGTGTGAAAATGCTATAAATAAGCCTCTCCTCATTTGAACATAAGACAAGTGGGATAAAACATTATGTTACTTTTTTACCCTTACTATGGTTATTGGATTGATGCGCACCTCTTGAGGAGAATCTCTTTCTTGTTTTGAAGGCAATTTTTGAAGTATCTTTAGTTCATGCTCTTGCTAAGGTGATGCTAAGATTTGTTTGTCTCACACGTGCACAAGGAGGTATCTAGGTTTTGTTTCTGGATCTCTCTTTGTTAAAAGTTGATGAATGTGGATTGAATGGTAGCCCTAGTGCTGCATTTTGTTTGAATTAGGTCACTTATCAGCCTTTCATCCCCTTGGTTTGTTGAAGAACACCCTCTAGAAGGAGTTCTTTTAAGCTTGGGCTTTGGATCTTTGGTTTTTGCCCTAGCTAGTCTTCCACTAACCAGTCCTTTGTGGTTGTTAGGGTTAGGGAAGGTCCTAGTTGGCCAAAACCTTGAAGAGACATCTCAAGAGGAAGGCTGGTCACCTTCCTTGATGCCCTAGGGTTAGGGTAAGACCTTAAAACCCTCTTGGCTTTGTCCTTGTCTAATTTTCCTTCAAATCTCTTGCATTTGTATGTGTAATCATTGCATTTTACATGGTGATTACATTAAATTTAGGTTTGCAATTTTGTGTTAACAACCCTAAAAATAAAAAAAATAAAATATTTTTTTGCATTTTTGGGCCTCCCTAAAATTTCGACCTCCTTCCCTACAAATTCGGCCTAGCCTTTGAAACCCTAAAAAGCCCAAAACTAGGCCTAAAACAACCCTCCTCCACTCCTTTCTTAACCTCACCCTACCACCCAATCCCTCCCCCTCCAGACCTCGCCGACATCACTCTAGAGAGCGCTCCGAGGCCACTAGACTCTAATCGGGGCAACAAACACTTTTACATTTCCTCAGTTTTCTTCATTTAGCCTCAGATGTTAGGAGTATCAGACCCTCCTTGGTCACTTTGGTTCTCGGATCTTGTCCACCTGAACTCCTTCGCCCTTGTGCAGGGTTACAGAGGTGGATCTAGAGCAGAAGCTCTCCCATACTACAGCTTAGCTTAGCTTGCCTTGTACTTCTTTACTTCTTTTTCATTGCTTATATTGTATTTTCGTTAAGGGTGATCATTTGATCCTCCCACATGCATGACATATCATTGTAACCGACAGTCCCGTTGACCTACTTTGTGGTCATTAGCGGAAATTAATAAAATTATCTTATATTATCTCCTTGGTCCATTCTCCTACCCTCTTCATTGTCCTAATCCCCCTCACCTATTATTTTTCCACCTCGACCTCTCCTTATCCACCCTCGGCTTGCTTGTCTGGGGCCCCTCCTACCTTTGGCCTCCCATCTTTAGGGCTTAGTCCCCCTTTTCTTACCCTCGGCCTGCCACTTGGGCCTCTCTTGCACCCTCGGCCTGCCTCTTAGGGCTTATCCTTTGCCTTTGCACAGTCCCTTGTGGGCTGTAGCAGCCCTTCAGGGTTGCTTGTAGGTGTCCTCTCCTAGGTTGCTACTTATTGTAGCCTGTCTAAACTTCAACACCCCAAACACCTGCAAACATACACCCAAAAAGTGAGTTAAAAAGGGTTAGCAACTGTTCACTTCAATCATTGTTTATAACTAGTGTTTACTTGCTAGTAAAGGGCACTTATTAGACTGTGGATAAACACTTGTAATTATGGTATTGCCATCTAATTTACACTTTAAGTTGGCTTAGAAGATGAATTGTTCATGGTTGAAACATTGTTATAAATGTTTAATACATGATAGTCTGAAAACATTATTTGACACACACAATACATTTACTTGATCTTCATTTTTGCTACAGCTACATTTTTTGTAGACTATCCAATATAGTTAATTGCTGGTAATTCACACCTTGTGCAAGGTTACATATAGGATTGACTTCCAAAACTGTGCATTGTTGAACACATTGTTTGATAAGCGTATTGGATTAAGACTGGTTACATAGTGAATGAGATGCTTATAGTATTTGGATGTTGACATATTGTTTACATGAATGGTTTGGTTCCCTTAGTATATTTCTTTATAATTGAATTGGTTGACATTAGGCATTGGTCACTAACATTTTTGCATAGAAGATATAGTTTGGTTTTCCAAGTGTCTTGCAGAAGGGCTTTCCCATTGGAGGTTACAACATTCCAAACAAGTTTGGAGGAGTGACTAAGGTGACAATGGTCACTTTTGCTTATTGGTGACTAGCTTGCTAGTTCATTCAGTAATAGGACCAATGGTCCTTAGGAACCGGGTGGATTGGCTAGTTTTGGCATAACTAATCTAGTTTCGATAACATTGGTTTGATCATACAACAATGCGACATGGCATCTCCTCATGCAAAGGGTTTGCCTCCAAATATGTAGAGAAGGGCTTGAACAATGTATTCTTACCCCAAAATGCCTCCAAATGTGTGGGTGCTTCTCCATTAGGGTTTCTTCTTGTCATCAACATGCCGTAGTCACCTCCTTGAAGAGAGCATGCCAACCTCAAGTGGGCCTTTGACTAGGCCCAAGTGCAAATTAATGCCACGTGGCACTCTCCCAAGTATGACATTTCTCCTTTTATGCTTGTTAACCTCTTTGTTTACCATATGAAATCCTCTAGACTCTTTATATGGTAGGGTGTTTTTGTTTTAGGGATCTCTTCTTGTTCATATCATCCATTAGCATGGTCTAGGACCTTATCTTCACCCTATTAACAAGGTTCTCCATCAATGGTGCACCAAAAAGGTAATGCAATCCATGTAACCATGCCTCAAATGTATCAAGTTTTCCCAAAGGAATGTCTTGGTGAAATGTGCATCAAAAACATTCTCTTACAACCTAAGCCACCGGATTTGGCAATTTTTCGCCTTCAAAATTGAAATTCACAGTTTTTTGTAGGAACTCGAATTTGTTCGGAAAAATTTGCCGAATTTTGTGTGGGTAAACCTTACCCTAAATTCTGTCACCCGTGACTTTGTTACTCATTGAGTTTTTTCGAGTGTGAGCCCGCGACTGCCTTGAAGGTTTTCTCGAGTGTGAGCCCGCGACCATCTAGAAGTTTCTAGAGTGTGAGCAAGGGTTGGTCAGTTCTTGGTAGGTCGTGGATCTTTGCACGATAGCTCGTCGATCTCTGCACGTTACGTGGATCATGTGCCAAGATAGTGTGATGGACTTTCGCGATCCCAAGTTTGAACTTGATTGAATTGATTTTTCCCTCCCACGCCATGAAGATTGATCTTCACTTCCTCTCAGTCGGTTGGTCGAGTGGTGGAACAATGGACATCCAACAATTGGTCGACTGGTGTAATGGTGGTCGAGTGGTTGGAACAATGGATAGCTGACTGTTACGTGGTACCAGTACCAGCACACCTTCAGATGCTTGCCCAAGGAGAGGGGTTGCTTTTTTCTTCAGGGCTAGGATGGGGGTATTATTAACACTTTATGAGGGGTGGTTATGGCCAGACCCTTTGATACTTCCTTTAGGAGTACTATGGCTTAATAGCATTGCCGACCGCTCTTTGTTGGGTTTTTTAACCATGGGGTTGGTGTCTAGGGCTCCTAGGGGCAAGTCACTTGGTCACATGACCCCCTGCTTGTTTTCTATATCGGTGACAATATTCCAGCTCCAAGGCTTTTGCCTCCCTTTCAGGCAATGTTATCAGAACCGGACCGGTGGATGAACTGGCCCACCTCGAGAACCGAAATCGGACAAAAATCGGAAAAAAACCGCAGCGAAAAACCGGTTAAGCAAAAATACATTAAATATTCACATTTTCAATAAATATATATATATTCATGTGCATCCATGCCAATTCAAACAATTATACACAAATATGCAAAGTTTCTCATGTATATAGCAAGTAAGAGTGTAGAAAACAACAATAGCACCGAGTGCAAATACATATTTGATGAAAAGTACATCCACACAGAGGCTATAAATGGCCTCTAAAGTCAAAATATAAGCATATGACTATAGTCTAGACTCTAGAATCTACAATCTAATGATTTTAATCATATATCAGAAATATTTAAGTCCTCATGATCAGACTCAGAGTCATCATCTACATCCTCAACAGGAGCATGGCTTGATTCCCCTGGGCTTGAAGGCACCGGTCCAACTGCAACATCAATGTCCACATCCTCTTGTTGTGGAAGAGGGTCCAGGTCCATCCAAGATAGGTCTTCATTGTCAAATGCTGCTGGCTGACTCTCCACAACCCAATCTGATGAGGGATCAACATCCTCCAACACTATGGTTTGTGATCCAGGGGTCTTGCTCAACAACTGGTTGCGCCTCAATCTAAGGTTGTATTGAACATAGACCATATCATTCAACCGTTTTCGTTCTAAACGGTTTCGCTTCTTTGTGTGCATACGCTCAAAAACACTCCAATTGCGTTCACACCTAGAAGCACTGCATGTTTGGCTCAAGATTCGAATCGCAAACTTTTGCAAATCAGGGCACATGCTACCAAATTGTCCCCACCAATATGCTGCAATATGAATTAAAGACAAAGAAGCTTCAGTAATAATAATAAGAAATTGACTCATATTTTTCCATGAATAATATAATAATTAATTTAAAAAATTAAAACATTCAAATTACTTACCAGGTGGATCCTTTACTCTACCTCGAACAGCCATAGCCATGCCAAAAGTACCAATGCCCTCATTGAAATGAAGGAGCTTACTGTGTATCTCATCTTGTATCTTAGGATCGGGGATCATGCGCTCAATGCATTTGTATAATCCTTCTTTTACCTCCCCATCTGCTTCAAAATCTTTTGTGTAATGGTACCTTTAAAAGACAAATAAACTTAACCAAATGAGATTGAGAATTTGAGAGTTGAAAATTTAATTTAAAGTTTAAGCTTTAAACAATGAATGATATAACTAAAAACTTTGAAATTTGTATTTACTATTACAGTATTACTTACCTTGGGTTCAAGTAATAGCCCGCTGCATGTAAAGGTCGATGGAGTTGTCTGTTCCATCTTTCGTCAATGATTCTCCACAAAGGAAGATACTTTTGTCTCTTATCTCCATATGCTTCCTTTATTGCCTCTTTGGCCTGATCCATGGCCTCATAGATAAAACCCATGGCGGGTTTATAACCATCCACCATTCGTAGCACTTTCACAAGTGGCTCACTGAATAGTACTATCTCCTCTGCCTTTTTCCAAAATGTTTTTTCAAATACTTTGTCAACTATGTCTTTGCTTTCAAGCCTTTTGCTCCACTGAGATGCATTCCACTCGTCACAAGAGAACATCTTCCTCAAGTTGGCCTTTTGTTGAATCAAGGATTGCAACGTAAGAAAATTTGTTGCAAATCGTGTAATATCTGACCTAACAAGCTCTTTCCCACCCGTGTTTTTCCTCATAAGGTTCAACACCCATGTGTGGTTGTAGATGTATCTAGTTATGCATTTAGCTTGTTCCACACACTTCTTCACCCACTCAATTTTGCCAATATCCTCAAGCATGAGGTCCAAACAATGGGCTGCACAAGGAGTCCACGAAATAGTGGGGTGTTTTTCCTCTAACAATTTTCCAGCTGCAACATAGTTTGATGCATTGTCTGTGATGACTTGGACAACATTTTGCACTCCCACTTCCTCAACTACTTCATCCAAGAGACGGAATAATAATTGTGCATCCTTGACTTGATCAGATGCATCCACTGATTTAAGAAACATAGTTCCTTTTGGGCAAGCAATTAGGAAGTTGAGAATGGTTCGAGATCTTGTATCAGTCCATCCATCGGACATGATTGTACACCCAATTTTACTCCAAGACTCCTTGAACTCTATGAGGTATTCATCTATTCTTTGAACCTCATTTTGTAAAAGTGGCCCTCTAATATCATGAAAACTAGGGCCTTTGAAGCCTGGACCACATGAAGCTATAGAATCTATCATAGGCTGATAATACACAGAATTAGTTGCATTGAAGGGTATGTCAGCATCATACCACCACCTAGCAATGCATTTCCAAGCAGCATCCTTTTCCATCTTCTTCCATTTTGCATCAATGGTGGGTTGAGGACCAGGAATGGTGCGGGGTACAAAGAATGACTCAAGATTACTACGGGCCCTCTTCACATTGGATGTACTACTACTGCCAAAGCCACCAAGTTCTTCTTCCCTATTATGTTTCTTTTGGATGGGATTTGTATAAGGATCAACAGGAAAAGTGCATGATTCTTCAAAACTAGGGATTCTATCTTGAGGATCACTCCCTATTCCTAATGCACCTTTTCCTATTTCTTTTTGCATCTTTTTATTCTTGGCTTTATCTACTTGGTAGGCTTCAAGATGAGCTACCATCTCAGCTTTTAGATCATCAGGGACTTTTGGGCATGCTCTTACATTCCCTTTTGCATGTGCTAGGTGTTGTTTAATTCTATGAATCCCTCCCCCACCAACTTCCTTTTGACAATAATTGCACACCATTTTTCCATCAACCAATTGGCAATGATTCCAGGCACGATCCTTCTTGTCTTTAGGAGCCATTGCACCAACAAAAAAGAATCTGCAAATAAAACCCTAGCAATTCTTATTTACAATTTTACCCTAGCAATTTTTCTGAAAAAACAACAAAGAATATTAACTAAAGATTTTATTGTACATATTACAGTCATACTACAAGTCTGCAATGTGCAACTGCATTCAATGGTGTACATACCTCCACAAGAAGCCAAAAAGAGCAGCTCCCAAGGGCAAGATCATAAAACAAAACCCAAAAATAAATATTCAAGGACCCTGTAGGCTGTAAGACAGTAAGAGTAAGCAGTAAGTAAGTAGACTGTAAAGTAGGCACTAC
>LPNX010826146.1:17746-46684 GCA_001517045.1 Pseudotsuga menziesii | reverse complement strand
TGTTCTGCTCCATCTTCCATCTAAATCATAGTTGAAGAAAGCAACAGGATGAGCAATTTACAATACATAGTCCAAAACTCTGGCCATCCAACTGTGTCTTCCTTTCTCTAGAGAGATAGAAAGCTAACTTTCTCTGGAGAGGAAGAAATCTACTGTGTGTCATATGTAGCCGATATTAGACATACTCAAATATAAATCTAATCCCAACCTGTAGCGCATACAACTTGCCCCAACAATGGAGCAAAGGGGCACCGGAATCTAATCTAGCAGCCTACACCAAGGCTAGGACAAATGCATGTATACTTTTATAGAGTAGAAAACGAAATGTAGCCGGAGTAAGGGAAATCTCTCATTCATTATAATAAATATATTCTCCTCTCGGTCTTAAGGAGGATATTGCAATGCCCTTTATCAATCAAAATGAAAGTTTGCACAGCTAGCCAATCCCGATCCCGAGTTCTTACCCTGACTGCACAGTCCCGAGTTCGATTTAGCGTCCACGACTCCACAAGCATGCTAGCTGTTGCTGCAAGTGATAACCCAACTCAACTCTTCCACGATAACCCACGAATGATTGAGAAATATTACGGAGGGTGGGCTTCCATTTATGGATGTCCAATGTTGAATGGACTGTAAATCATCCAAAAGGCCGACACTGTGTATAATAAGAAAATAAAATTTTAAAGTTCCATTTAAAATAATAAAAAAATCACGTTATTTTTGGCTTCGGAGCTTCACATCGGAACCGGCCGGTTCAGGGTTAAAGCCGGTTTGGTGCAAGTGGACCGTTTCAGAGCAAAACCGGGCGGTTCGGGGTTAAAACCGGGCGGTTCAGAGCAAAACCGGCGAAAAACGGTTCAGACATGCCATTCGAGCCGGTGTTTTGTGTAAACCGGTCCAACCGGCCGGTTTTTTCAAAACCGGTCCGGTTCCGATAACATTGCTTTCAGGTCACTTTATGCACCTATCATGGTCCCTTTCCAGTAGAGCGCTCTTTTCTTGGTGTAGTTTCCTTGATGACATCATCCTTGGTCACCAGCCCCACAGTCTTGTAAAGGGGGGACGTTGAGGGTTT
The DNA here is from genome assembly GCA_001517045.1 of Pseudotsuga menziesii. Classification (NCBI taxonomy): domain Eukaryota; kingdom Viridiplantae; phylum Streptophyta; class Pinopsida; order Pinales; family Pinaceae; genus Pseudotsuga; species Pseudotsuga menziesii. The sequence continues at coordinate 45,609 of LPNX010826146.1, read as the reverse complement.
TTTAGCATTGTTGGGGTTTAGATGGGGCATGATGTCCTTGCTCACTCCACCTCTTGGAATGAAGCCATTTGTTTAGTTTTAGCCTTTTTTTTAGCGTTTTTTGGTGGCTATGGGGGAAAATGCCCCAAGTTACCCACAAATTATATTATTTTATGTTATATTTTAAAATTGACATTATATTGGCTTGTCGGCCTAGTTATTTTGAGAAGGTGAGTTGAGAATCATAGAAATACAACTCCTCACCTCATTTATAAATCATAACTCAAGGGATAAATTACATTATGTTGCTCTTTTACCCTAGATAGCTCTCTTGGAGTGATGCGCACCTCTTGAAGTAGTCTATTGTTGCTCTTGTGGATGAAATTGGATGCTTGCCTTTGGTTTTGCTCATGCTTGGTGGATGCTAGGAATTGTTGGAAGAACACAAGCTCAAGTAAGTCTAGTTTTAGCCTTGCTTGGTGAAAGGTCGGTGAATTCTTGCTTCTTGAATGATTGAATGGTGGCCATAGAGCTGCATTTTTTTCTGAATAGAGCCTTTTTGTCTGCCTTCTATCCTCTTTGCATGGTGGAAAATGCTCTCTAGAGGAGGTTTTCCCTAGTTTGGCCTTGGATCTTTAATTTTCCCCTAGAGTAAGCTCCTATAACGAACCTTAGAGGGTTAAGGGTCTCATCCATTAAAAACCAAGTTATCAATCTTTTATCAAAAATTGCTTGCATTTTCATGTGTAATTTTGCATTTTTATGGTATAATTAGGGTTAGAATTAGGTATGCAAATTTATGACTGAAACCCTAATTATTTTTTTCAACTTTTGGCCTCCCTATAATTTCATCTCTCCTACAAATTTGGCCTGCCTTATTTATTCCTAAAAACCCTAGGGCGAAATTTTAGGAAGCCCTGAAAACCCAAAAAAATAGAAAATCCTAAAATAAACCTAAAAATAGTCCTAAGACCCTACCTTCCTACGCTTATTCCTTCCCTAACAGCCCTAATTCTCCCTTCCTTCACCCTTTCCTACCTCCTTGTATCCTTGACTCTCTTTCTTCTAGGCTTTCCCTAGGCTTGGCCCGCTCTTGGGCAACCTTTTTACAGGCTGTAGCTGCCTTTTGCTGCTGTCTTAACCCTCCTCGAAGGTCTGCTCCTGTAGCTGCCTGTCTCCATTACTTGGCAGCCCTGATAACTACAACAAAGATATAACACAAGCAGCACCTAAGGTTAGTCAAAAGTGGATTTTAATTACTGTTGAATGATAAGTATCATAAAGGTCTGAAATCTCACATTGATTGCTTATGCTAAAGACTGAATTTAATTCTCTTAAAAGACACATATCAGAATTATACTGTTAGAGGTGAATGCTCCAAGTTAATATTGATTTGATATAAATTGGTTTATTGTTTGAATAGGTCATCTTGGTTTCATAATTGCTTTACTCTTTACTGCTGCAAATCACTGTCATAAATAGGCTGCTTGCTCATTGTTATAGATTAACTTGTGATTGATACTGGAGACTCCTATGAATGCTTTCGTAATTAATGGAATGATAAATGGACTGTTCACTATTGGAAAATTACTATCTATCTTACAGTAGTATACATACTTGGTTATACTAGATTGAATGGTTACATGTCTACAGTAAGTGTTGTGTGAACTCTGAAATGATCTCTCGATATTGACATTGATACATCTGTATGACATCCAAAGACGTACTAATTCACATAGTATGTTTTCTTTATTCTCAAGTGATTTATACAAGGGACTGGTCGCTAATATTGTATGGGAGATATAGTCCTTTTTGTCCAAGTGTCTTGCAGAGTATCTAAAGGGCTCTCCCCTTGGAGGTTACGACACTTCGAAGAAGTTGAGGATTTGTGATCGAGGTGACATTGGATTACAAGTCAGTGCATGTGCTTACTGGGCACTAGCCCCGCTAGTTTGCTTGGTAACAGTCGACAACACAGTGAATTTTATTAGAAGTTATCATATGTTTTCTAAGTTATTCAAAATGAAATTAAAATATACCGGAATATTTTTAAATTTGAAACTTTGACGTCTAGATAAACCACACATATTCTTAGATTTACTTATTTATATAAATGAAAATAAATTATATACTATTTAAATAACTCAATATATCATTATTATATTTAATATTTTATATAAAATGAAATATTTTTTAATATCCAGATTTATATTCACTCGAACTTATTGCCAATTTTTTTGTCAAATTTTATCGCCAACTTTTTCCCTGCTGTTTTTTTGCTGAATTTCAAACCCTTTGAATTCAAACACGAACTTGAACTAGGTGACTTGGCTTACAACCCAAGCATATTACTCCACAACTTGGATGTTGAATGGTGCTCAAGCAAGAGGGAACGAAGTGCATAACTTTCAAGTGTCTTCCGTAACCTGTAATTACCATTGGACTCCAAGGGTCTTTTGTTGTACTCAGTGAGAGAGGAAAGCCCAGGAAAATGCAAAATGACCCCTACATTTTCAAGGGTTAACATGTTTACTCTTCCTCGGAGTAGCTCCTCCAAGTTTGTGAATAATGCCTTGATCCATGTGAAGTTCTTTCTAAAACTCCTTTAACATACTTTTAATGCCCTCTTGAAGAGGACGTCCTCATTTAGAGGGTAAATCCATGATTAATGCAACCAAAATATCCTTCTTTTTACCCTTGGAGTGGAGCACTCCTCATCAAGAGATCTCCTTTGACCAGTCAAGTTTTTCTATCGCCATATGGCATTACTCCAAGTTAGGGAATTTCTCATATGTCCTCTTTTCTTGCCACATGTCACGCTCCATGCCTCCTCTAGTGTGGGCCTGTTATCACAGAAACTCTAGTGACCCTTTGTATGTGTAATCCTATCTAGGATGGCAGAGAGCTGCATATTACTAGGCTCATAATACCTAAGGAACCCTACCCGAAAGTGTCACAACGAGTAGGCTTCTCTCTCTTTAGGCTTCCCAGATTTACTTGTGATGAACTCGACTAACCACTAGAGGTCTGCTTTCCCAAGTACTAATCGAGACAGAGTCTCAGTCTTCCAAACATAGTGACATAACCACTTTTAAAACAAAAGGGACTGGGATACCTTTGAGGTTTAACAAAAAGGGAAAAATTGGTACCCTGGGGGAAATTACTCTAAGGGAAAAACATAGATGAAGATAAGACCAAATACACCTATACCGACTTACTCTGAGCAACGAAAGATTATGATATGGTAAAATAGTCACTCAAGGTAAAAGAACCCACTTGGTGTTCTTAAGATCAATCAAAAAGGATTTAATGATGGTTACTCTATACTCAGACTTTTCAAGCACACAAACCAACATTCATACATTTGATTGGTGAACTGAGATAAATGGCATCCAAATGATTTTAGTGCTAAGACACATCAGCCACTTGTTCTAACTAAAATATGACAATTTAAACATTGAAACTCAAGAATAATGAAGTATGGGCAAAGATAAGGGGTCTGGCTATAGTTTTATATAGTCTAAGTACTATTATCACATATATAGTAGCCGGGCTACCATATTCTATTTTTCAGATACAGTACATTTTTTCAGCCAGATCTCTTACATATGAGATGCTGAGATGAGCAGTTTTGACGGATCATTATTGTATTAGTGGACTATTGTACTCTCCCATGTCAGGACTGAGTCTCAGGACACTTAGATTTGAGGATCGATGTAGCCATTTAGTCATTACAGAGCAGTTATTGATGCCCAGTTTTATATCAGTACTTTCTCATTGGACAGATGATGTTTTAGATGGATTATATTGCATGATTATGACTCAGCTTTTTATATTGTGTTATGGTTATCATTGCTCTTATACTCATTTTTGTGACATGTATTAACATGTGGTGTCATGATCTGGCGGTCATAATTATATGGACTTGGATGTATTTTGTATTATGTATTGATGTCCCTAGTTAGACTTGGAAGTTCTTGATCTATACTCATTGGTTTTACCCTCCTTAGGGAGAATAGAGGTAGTCATTCCCACCATTGTTTTGGCTTGTTAGTGTTGGCTTCATCATTCACTATCTCCACCCATCCATTACCTTTCCATTTTAGTTTTCAACCCGACTAACTTCATGACTTATGGCATGGAGGACCTTTTGCCCCGCTAGAACCTTTGTTGGACAAGCCTCCCTGTTTATATTGTGTCTCGGCTCTGAGTTGGTGACAGAACTTGCCTTTGGTAAGTTGGATTGTATGCCTAAATCATTCTGGTCGGTTGTCTTGATGTTTGGCACTATGCAGAACTCCCCCTAGTCACTTGAGATGTTGTTGGCTAAAACTGAAAGCTCATGTACTACCTGTATTGGAAATATTGAATATGCGCCCATGGAAAATGAAAATGATAAAACTGTGTTTCTTAACATATGTGAAAGAGGCCAAGAGCAATGAAATGCTAAAATACTCCTCGAAGAGTATAAGAAAAGGTCCAAAAAAAATGGTTAAAAATATGCTATATCTAAATATTGCTGACCTTATAAAAATAAATATGTCCCGGATGAAAGTTGCGATTAGCTGTGCTTTTAAGCACTGGTGAAGTCCCAAAGGGTCATATAGGCCAAAAAGGCCATGGAATAAAATTGATGGTCTTAATGAACTTGGATCAATCTTGTTGTAGTCATGATGCCTAATTTGAAGAAGCACTCTCTACAACTCACCCATTTGTGAGGCACTGCCATTCCTTGTGTTGTTGTTTGTCCGACATTGGGTATTCCCTTTCCATATCCAAAGTATCATGATGTTAAGTAGGAAGTCATCCTTTGCCTTAGCCTTATCAATTTCATCCTTCACCCTTCACTAGCAAATTGGCTACAACTATGAAGTGAGTATAGTCCTGAAAGTTTAGTCTGAGTAATAATAAATAAAGCCTTATATATGTATTTGTTGATGTACTGCCAATGAAATGACTGCTACTTGTTGTGATTGTTGCTTGAATGAGCTGTAGAGCATGTCTTAGTCTTTTAACACTTGCAGCAGATGGATGATAGTCTGAGTTATTATTGGTGTCTGATCATTTACAGATGGTTATATTGTTTATTGGATATGGTTGATGATCAAATAGAGACTTGTGAGGGGTATTAGTATACACCTTAGCTGGATTTGGACTCTCTGGGTCTAATGAGACAATTTATTTTCAGTTCCGGGCACTTGCATATATGATTAGGCTCATTTTGCCTTTCTCATGCAGTTTTTCTTCACAGGTTGATATGTCTGAGCAGGGAGATGTTTCAGTTGGATATCCTAGGGCGTTGTATGGGCATAAGGGGTGCAGCCACTTGTTTGTACCATAGTACCCCCATCCCAGAGAGCTTGGTGGGCTCAGTTTGACAACGTAGGCACACCCTAGGAGACTATTTTGGCAGGTTCATGTTTCCCGAGGCAGATTAAAAAATGATTAAATGGCTATTGAAGAAATCGATTTGGGCTACTGAGGCAAGGAAATGATATTGGATGAGTCATAATGATGAGAGTGATGTCCTCCACACCTTTTCTAGCAGTTGTAGCACCTGATTGGGCCCACACCTATTTTTGGGCATTTTTATATTATTTTCTGGAGCTTTTGGGATGCTCACGATTTCCTCAAGGAGGCTCAAAGTCAAAGAATTAAATTATTATATTATTTTATTGTGCCATGGGGATACCCAGAGGGAGTTAATCAAACACTCCTTGGACCCACCATGTGCTTCATTTATTTCTTGTTGAGTGGGTTACCCTCTTATGGGTGTTTTAGTCCACTTTGGTACTTTATGGTTATATTGATCCATGTATTGTATGTTGAGTTCATCTCAACCATTGATTAAAACATTTCATCTTTTAATCTTAGCTACTAGTTTTGAAAGTGGTTAGGATTTGGTTATGATTGTGGTTCTCTCATTTCTATTTAAAGGAGAGAGCTTCTCATTTGTAAGGGGTCGTTGGCTCTTGGATCTGAATAATAGAAAGATTTTTTTGTGGATATTTTCGAGATCTGCTTTGCATCTGATGTTCTCAAATGGTGATTGGATAGTCTTCTGCTTCCTAGCATTGTGGAGATTCTTGTGAGATCTATATTTTTCTACTATCATTGTTTTGCCTACAGGAGGGTGTTTTGGCTGGAGCGTTTTTGCAGGGGGACCTCAACTCGCTTGGTTTTCTTCGTCTTGGATCAGGGGGTTTTCATTAGTTTTATTGTGATTTATGATTACTTTGTTTTACTTTCTTGTAGCATATGGTTTCTTAATCTCGTGTTGGCAAATCTGATATTGTTGACGTTTGCTCATGCAGGATAGGGGGCGCATTGATGGCTTGTGGCTTACATCCTTCGTAGAAATCATTGGGATCTTCCAGAATTGATCGGGATAGCAAAGATCATCACTGTTAAAGAATTCTACAAGCATTTCCAGGTAAGATCTAACAGGTAAGTCTTTTCTCTTCAGATCTTATTCCATTGTACCTTGCTTTACTTCAATTTTTCTGAAAACTCCTAAAATACTAAAAACCCTAAAAAGCACTAAATCTAGGAATCGTCCGAGCTTTGGCCAAACCATTTCTGGGTTTCATAGATCGGGCCTCCCCTTCACCAATCTACTGCAACGCTGGTCAAACTCATGCTGGTTTGACCTAGATTTGATTTTTAGCCAGAAAACTGCATAAACTCCCACCGAAAATTTGACCTGCTAGGGTCTTGACTTTGTCTGAATTCTGACATCACAGATGGATAGATCGGGTCCCACACAGTCCAAATCACCCTCAAAGCTGTCTAGATTCTTCGCAGTTTGACCTAGATTTGAGTTTTTGATTGAAACAGCCCTAGCGCCCTCACTGAAAACTGGACTTTTCTGGAATTGACTTTTTCTGAAATCTGACAAGATAGGCTGATAGATCAGGGCTTAAGCACTCCAGAACACCCCCAACGTTGAGCTAGTTCCTTCTAGGTTGCCCTAGATCTGAAAAATTGGTTTTTAGCCCCCTAGCCCCCCTCATCAGATTTTGACTTTTCTAGATATGATTTTTCTTGCGATTTTCTGATTTGGGTTTGTAGATCAGGGCATCCTAATCTCATTTCCCCTCCAACGCTGAGCTGATAGTCTCTTGGTGGCTACAGATCTGTAGATATGCTTTTCCAAGCCCTAGCGCTAGCCCTCCTCCTGCTGGATCTCTTGTAACTTGAGTCTCCTGGGCCAAATCTTTTTCTGGGTCCATAGATCAGGGTATATCCCAGGTGGGTTCACTGAAACGTTGTGTTGATGCTGACTCCATTGCCTAATGCATTAAAGACACTGATCTCTATCTCTAGCGCTATCCTTGACTTGAGCTTATTCCCATTCTCTTTACCAACATTTATTGATAACTCAAGTTACCTATTTTTCATTGAGTTTGTCTTCGTGGTACTAGATAGTCCCAACTCTGTCCTTGTTTACCCTGTCATAGTTACGTTTCCCAAGACAGTGGTCATCACCGTCAGTTGCTAGTACCTAAACCCTAGAGCTAGGGTTTCCATTTACCTTACACCTTACGTACCTCAAAGTCACATTTGATCTGTTCTAGTGTTTAGGTCTGATCTCTTCTGTCAGGAGCAGATCCAGGTCTTCCCTGTTGTTGTCTTGGACTAGGATAACATAAAGTGAAGGCTGCCTTGATTGGCGTGACAACCATCCATTTGGGAGTCTAGGAAGTCTTGGTTCCACCCCTTAGTTGCTTGCCCCTCCACCATCCATCCTGGATCCACCTCACCCAGGCAACTACAAGGTTGGTGATAACAAGTACTTAAATGACCTTGCTGTAGCGAAATATCGCATCTGGTTTTTTATTGACAGCGAGGGAAAAGAGCATGTAGAAATGAAAATAACAATACCCAAGTAGCTGAATTACAAACATAGGCCAGTTCCTATCAAAGGGGTGCTATGGAGCCTAAGAATGCAATCATTTAGCATGGAATGCAACCCCGGAATGTGACATGAAAGCTACAGCCATTAAGTATCACTATAACCCCCTCCACATGCAAGCCAAAAGAGAGTAAAATATATTGAAGTGTGTGACTAGTGGTTTTACAAACAAAAAAACAACAAGCATGGAGGGAAATCCTTACCTGGTTCTGGTGGTTGTTGAAGTTCTCTATCTTGTCCTAGCAATAGCTTCTCAAATCCTCACTCCATCAACTGGGCGCATTAGTTTCTCCAAGCATTTCAATCCTGCAAGTGCCACAAGACAAAGTTAGCAAGAGAGATCTTGGTGTCAAATGAAAAAATAACAATTGCAAATTGAAATCATTGTGCAAGGAACATAAAAAAAGAGGCAAGAAAATGATAAGAGTTTAGTCTTAATCAAATTCTGTAAACAATCTCCCTTCTACCAAGATGATCAAGATGCCTTGGGGGAGCTATTGCTCTTCTACCCTGCACAAAATCACCATAAATAGATGCCCAAGTCACTACAACAAAGATCCGATGCACTAAGGAGCATAGCTAAAACAATATTTACTCAACAAACAACTCGAAAGGAGACGAGAGAAAGAGCTCCAAAATCTGGTTGTATATTACTACTGGAAATGGTCCAAACGCCACTTACAATGAAGAGCTCACTCTCTTTTAAAGATAGAGAGTGAGCAAAATCCCTAGCTCATCTTTTTGTAGATGGCTGAGATTAAAACATGCCAATACATGATCAATGGTTGAGGATTTATCTCATTTTTATCTTTTCACAATGGTTGGAAATGACTATCTACGGAGAGGGGCGAATTGCCTCTAAATGCCCAATTACATGCTCAAAATACATAAGAGATACACCAAATTAGTTGCTAGGTGCCTCAAGTTATCCCCTAGGTGATTACATTACACTTTTATTACATGGCCACACTCAAGTTCTAAATCACCATATGAGAAATGTGCCCCCCTTGGGAGAGAGTGTTCCTTGCCATGAAGATGAACTCCACATGCCAAGTTGTGTTTCTAGGGAAAGTGGCCCAAATATGTCTAGGGGGTCATCATAACATTAGCCAAGTCATATTTTTCCAGTCACTTATCCCACCATCATACATCAAAGAGCTTGGTTATTTTAATTTTTAATTTTTTCCTGAAATAAAATAATTAATATTTCTACGCCTCAAATATTCATCTTCCCTTACCCAGATAAGAAATCTGATTGCATGGATGGATTTGCAGACCTCAAAAAACATAAGATCCACTATTCATATGCCCATAACCAATCTGATGTGATCTGCTTGAAGTCATCTCCAATACTTAGGCTAATTATTTTTCCACAACCTTAGGAAAATAATTAAATTTAGCCAATTAATTCAATGATGCCTCAAGTGGTACTTGGAGAGGTCCAATTGTCCTACAATGGCTAAGATATGATTAATAGTGACAAGTAATGAAGTCCATACTGTTGACCTGCTCCTTTGACTATGTCAAACTAGGTTTGATCAAGTCAAAAAGTCAAAATTTGGTCAAAGTTTGACCAAAACTCAAGGTGATGGAATAATCATATGTGATTCCTGCAAGGGGGGTTAGTCCCTTAATCATGAGTAAAATTGATGAACAACTACATGCTAATTCAAGCTATACATCAATGATCATTTCACATACAAGTGCAAGACAAGTACTAAAGTACAGTAAAGGACAAGAGTAACTAATTTCATATACATATTCCTACCTAAACTAATCACAAATATAATGCATAGATCAACCTCTCTCTTGGGTGAAGTGGAATGAGTGACAACCATGGGCTTTGTTAAAGTGTGAAGTTGACCATAGGATAGACTTGAATCACTCTTGGAGAGATGGGATAAAGGACATTCTGTGACATTTGTTGGAGTGGCGAATATTATGGAAGCATGGTGTCTCACAAATGGATGAAATGCTTAGAAGGAAATCCTTTTGACTCTAGCAAGCCTTCCATTTATTCATGTCATAATTTTTTATTTTATTGCTTTTTCTTTTGATTTTTTTTGTTTTAAATTTTTTCTTTTGATCTTTCTTTGGAGCACATTTCACTTTGCATTCCTCTAGCTAGCTAATGGCTGGAAGGTACTGGTCTTGGATAGCCTTCTGGGCCTCAGTTATGACATGGCCTTAGCTTTGCTGCCAGCCACCATCGATAGGTGCGATGGAGTTGCCACAGTAATGCCTTTTTAGGGGCAAGTAGGCTTAACCTCTTAATTCAAGGATTACGTACCCACCCAACCACAAACCAATTTCAAGGATGGGGAGCACTTGTTTCAAGTCTAGGGGGTACTCTTTCGGTGACTAGGCATACCTTGCTTGCACTCAATCCACCAGAATATATAAGCAGAAAGAGATCAACAAGGTAAGCAAACTTTTGCCACACACATTAGAGTTGAGACACTAGGGAAAACATGGAGGCCATCCTATCAAAGAGGTCACAGAGGGGGAGGTCCTCAAGTTCATCAATTATCTCCAAGTCAACTGCAACAAATGGACAAGACAGATAGTTGGGAAAAAGGCTATATACGGAACCAAGAGAGGGGTGGTGATCCATACATTATACAGGAAATTAGTCCCAACAAAAGCATGGGCATGAAACTACCACTAATGCACCTAGACCACACCAAACACAAGTCCTACTAATAGCAACCAAAGAAAAACCACATGATCACTGACGCATGACAAAGTCTAACATAAGTCAGTCCATCAATAAAACTCATGAAATCCAAATGTATACCTCTGCCATTTACGTAATTTGAGTAGCAACGACAAAGTATCCCCCTTGTGTTGGCTCTAGAGGGCCAAGGAAGATGAGATCCAAAATGCATAAGAATAGTCATGAAGGTCCACTACACCAAGGTCTAGGATGTATGGTATGTGAGATCGTGAAGAGTACTTAAAATGAGAAGGGTAGCCCCTCTGGTGCTATGCCTCTGTATCTAATCCAGCTGCTAAATGACGAGATCATCCTCACATCCACTAATATTATCTGATGAGACATTTCATCCACTATAAGGATTGGCACAAAACTGTGGTCTGCTCTATCAAAATGAGAGAGTAAGTCTCCTCGACAAAATGTATGATAACAAAACATGTAGCTTCTTTTTCCTTTTAGTGAATTAGATGGGTCCATAATGCCGCTTGTCATCTTTACAAGCAAAACACTTTTCCTTTGAGAGTTTGATCATACTAGCAATGCTACATGGCACTTTCTCATGCAAAGGTTTTGGCCCCAAATATCCAGAAAAAACCTCAAACAATATATCCTTCCCCCCAAATGCCTGAAAAGGTGAAATATGTCTCCAAATATGTGGAAGCTCCTCCATTAGGATTATTTCTCACCCTTTCTCCTCAATATGCCCTTGCTACCTCCTTGAAGAGGGTGTTCAACCTTTTATGCTCATTTACCCCTTTGCTTGCCACATGTCATGCTTTGGAGCTCCATTAAGGTAGGGCATTCTCTCCTTGAGCTATGTTTGACACTTACCTTGCCATAAATCATGCCTTAGACATCTCATGAGGTAGGGCATTCATCTTTTGGGTTTTGCATCTTGCTCATTTCTTCCATCCACATGGTTTTGGTTAAGAGATCAACTTAGGAATAAGGTTGTCCATCAATGATTCAACAAAAGAATGTATGTCATGCCTCAAATGTGCCCAAATGAATCCTCACGGGAAAACATGTCTCCAGAAAATCCTCCAACACGCCATCAATACTCCTCCACAACCTTGTCTTCGTCCTAGATGATGAGTGGTGTTCGAGCAAGATAGAACAAGGAGCGTAACCTTTGAATCTCTCTTGACAACCAGTAACTACTATTGAAGTCTACAAATCTTCTATTGTGCTAGCGAGAGAGGAAAGTCCATGAAAATGTGAAATAACCCAACATTTTTAGTGGGTAACATAGGGCATGGTTGCTCCATCATCCATATAAGCATAGTACAAAGCTGCAATAGGAGTTGCATGTGAAGTAGTGTGGCTTAGGAGGATTCTTGGTGATACAAGTGTCCATTAGAGTGATGCAACCCCGTTGTACTTGTAAGATTTAAAACCAATGAATCTAGAAGCTAAATGGAGAAGTAATACAGTTGGCAATCCATAGGAGAGAAAAGAATTCAAATAAAGATCCAAGTCATGTAGTCTTTATTAATCAATTGAATGCTCAAATAGAATTCATGAATGAATGCTTGATCAATGAGATGCAAGCTTACATATATATGTAATGAAGCTACACGTAATTACATGTTGAAGCATAAGAGCTAGTGTAAACTCAAGAGCAAATGACCCTGGATAGCCAAGTGCACCCTATGAGGTAATTAACTAGGATATGCATGAGTGCTCTATAGTTAACTGGCCCATAATAGGCAAGTGCGCCCTTCTTAAGAAATGAACTTGGCCATTCATGAATAGTCTAGTGTTTAACTTGACTAGAATAGCCTCATGAGGTTGTTAATTCAGTCATGCATGAGCAACCAGTGTTAACTGGACCTAGAACTTCAAGTAGGTAGTTAACTAGGTCATGCATGAGTTAATTGAAGTCTAGCTGGCCAAAAATAGTCCAACAGGGCACATTTGTCCTAAATAAGGGTAAAATTAAAGTAGAATCCCAAAAAATGGGGGAGAATTGCAGTGCAGGCATCCTCCTTCCTAAAAAAGGGGGATAGCTTCAATTAGGAGTGCCTTTGACCCCTAAAAAAGGGGATTACTCCAATAGGAGTGCTCTTGACTCTAATGAAAGGGAGAGAACTCTAGTAGGAGTCCTCTTGTCCCTAGTAATGGAAAAGAAAAATGTTCATGTACACCAACATCCCCCCCTTAAGCTTAATTTAGGTGAGTATGATGAACAAAAAATTGGGTCCCGAGAATATGAAGCCATGTTAGGTACCCAAGTACAAAACTTATATCCTAGAAAAGTGAGAAAATAGGGAAAACCAATGGAAATCCTCCCCGCCCCAAAAGAAGATAGTGCAGAGAAGGCTATGTAGCTTGCATCAGCCATGATCACTCTCAGGACCATCTGTTGCCATCTTTGTTCGATAAATCCATTTGCACCAAGCAAGTTTCCTACCATGAGGTAGGGGATACATCTCCCAAGTTTGTTTCTTCATTAGAGATTTATGCTCCTCATGCATGGTAGCAGCCCATTATGGATTTCCTACAACATTTGTAAAAGTCGTGGATCTCCTACATTGACCATGTAATTGGGGTGGGCATCAAGGGTTCTATAGCATTGAGTGCTTTAGGAGCACTTTGAGACTGTGAGTGATTCCTCCATGTATTTGTTGGATCTCTAACTATATCACTTATAGCATGAAGAGTTTGTTGTGCCCAAAGTGGTTTGGTTGCAGGATATATAACAACTTATTCATCAATGTCAACAATTTCTTCCTCTTCATCTGGATCTAAAATATCATTTGAGGCAATGGAAGAGGAATTGGTGAGATTTGCATCAACAATAATGATTTGAATTTTGTGAAGAAGTCTTGGATAGTATTAAAGCTACTTGGGTTCATTCTCCAACTGATGTCCTCTCATCTCGTCTTGCTTCCTTTTATGCCACATAATATCTGCAGTATTCCAAACAAGTCTGCCATAGAAAGGGGTTTTCAAAATTTTGATGTAAAGGCCAAGTTGAAGCTTATATATTTGGTTTTGGGGGTTAAATACCTTGGATCCGGTGATGCAGGTCCCCTTGGTTTGGTCTCTATGAGCACTGACTTAGTGGCATTGCTGACTGCCTCATGGATGGGCTATATGCCCAGGGGTTATTGTTTGGGGCTTCCAGGGGTAGACACATTGGGACACATGGCCTAGAGATGATTATGTTTTGTAAAGGGTTGTGACACCCTAATTAGCACACCTCACACGCTCACTTGGACCTATTTATTAGCACTGTTGCCGCCTAATTCGCACCTCGGGTAACGTGGCATAAATCTTCAAGCCACTGGGTGTGATCTCGGGGGCAAGCTCGAGCCAAGTGTTGTCACCTGATACTCAGCTCTTCCGTCTAGGCCAACGCCTAGCGAATCCAAGGGGGGTGGACCCTATGAAAAATAAATCTAAGGTTGTTTCTAACTAATAAAGTACGAAGCAACATATTTTCTAGGAGTTTTGAAATGGAGTGAATTTAAATATTACCCACCAACTACTGCAAGTAAATTTACTTTTAGCAACACTTAGTAAAATAGACACACATCATTCAAGACACATTGCAAAATTAACTTATGCAAAAAGAATAAAATAAACTAGTGCCAAAATGAAGAAAGTGCTTTGCCAATGTGGGTTTCTAGTGTAGTCTCAGTGAAAGTATTGCAGTGTCTCAGCTGGTAAATTCTAGATTATTAGATGAGTGATTAAGGGAGTGGGTAAATTCTAGGTCAATTTTATTAATGTGGTAATTATCTGGATTATTAGAAAGGAGGGGGATTCTCAATATACCACAAAGGTGAAGAAATTTGATAAACAATCACAAAATCTTTTATTGGACTTTTATCAAACACTTGACTGCAAATCTGATTTATAACTTTTCAGAACTAAAAAATTCATAAGATGAATTTATCTGATAGTTTAAGTATAAACACCAATGCTCTCAACTTCAATCTGAAGATAAATGTAACAACACAGAAATTTAGGGCCAAGCCCAGGGCAAACCCTTACCAGAGGAAAACCCTTGAGAAAGATTATTTCCATTAAAGAAGAGCAAGATTGAAACTTCCTTTACAACTCAAAAAAAATTTCACTGATTTCCATCTCATCAAATTCATAAATGCAAATGCAACTTATCTCTGCCTCTGCTAACCTTTCTTAAGATTCGTGCCAATAGAGAATGAATGCAAAAACTGCCCACATGTGCCAAGAAAACAACAGTCTGATTTTTCTTGGAATTCGTGCCAACATAACTGACTGAAAACATACAGCCTATCAGAAATAACAACAAATTTTACCTCGGGAAATGTGCTAGGAGTAAAGTATGAATTGGTACGGATTTCTGCAGAAAGAGTCCTTCAGTCTGCCTCGAGAAATGCGCCCATTCTTTGTCTTCAAATCAGCACCCCCTTGCTGTAGAAAATTCTGCTGTACGGTCTGTCTTGAGAACTGTGCAATATGAATATCTTGGAAACTGTGCTTTTCCTTCTCTCAAAAAATCCGATCTCTCTCTTCTCTCTTCTCTTTTTCCTTGGTATGATTATTCTCTATTTTCCCTAAACACCCTTTTATACTTTATCTCACCCAAACTAACCCTAACTAACTTTACCAACTTAATCAAAGGATGAGATTAGCTTTATCTGAGGGCTCTCATTTAATGCACATATTCACTTTAATATATTAAATACATTAACTGCACTTCTTTTGGGTCCCACAACTTAAAGTCACTTTAAGTTTATAAAGTACAAAAGTCACTTTAATAATATAAAACAATTGACATTAAAAAAAGGTTCCCTAGGAAAAATACAACTTATGTCCCCCCCATGTGACATCAAAATCATGGGGAAGGACCAACTGAGTTATAAAAACTAACAAAAGGTACAAGGAATATGTCTAGACTCACCAAGTGTGGTAGCACACAAGGAAATGTGGGCTGAATGGAGCCACAGGGGGATGTCCAACACTACACCAACAAGGATGTCGCATACCAGGGCCTCGCGACTGCTTTTCAGTTGTTCCTACTTCCTCTGCACAATTTCCCCACACGAAGCAAAACACAACGCTGGATTTTTCGCTGTTTGGGAGATTTATTAAAAAGATGAAACTAATTACTGGTCACCCAGATCCTTTTCTGATACAACCAACTGATCAGATGAAGCTGCAGTGGAAGTAGAGCATATGAGGATAAGGGCCTTGTTAATTTTAAGGAATTTTGAACGTAGTTTGTTTGATTAGAAAATGCAATCCCAAGAGTCTCTTTCCAGGTTCAGTACTCGGGCAAACCCTTATCCATGAACCATACTCGGGAGAGCAAGGGGGTTTACTTTTAAATACTGCAGAAACAAAAGGAAAGATTTCCTAATTAAATCCTACCACGAATCTCTTTCCCCTTTTCAGGATACTCGGGAGAGCGTGGGGTAAGTATTATTTTTACTTCAACACCAAATAAAGCATAAACAAAAAAATCAAATGAACTAGCTAAAAATCACAAATCACGAAAGTTGTGGACCGACGCGGATCCCCCTAGGGGGGATGAGGAGTGGGCTCTGGTGAGCCTACTCTAAACCTTATTTACCTTTTTTACAATGATAAAAGTTTGCACTTTGGTCCATAAATTCGGATCCAAATCCAAAGGCTTACAACAACTTGAAAAAATGAAACTTTTTTGAAAGGGGAGCTACATTTAGTTTTCTTTTACTTCAAATTTTTGATTTTTCGCCAGAGCTTCCTCCTCTTTTTTTGTCAAACCTGCAAAAACAACAAGCAAACATTAGCTAAACATGCCCCAAAACACTTTAAGAGTGTTTGGAAAAACTACAAAAAATATGTCCGAAAAAATTCCAAGTAAAATCAGTAAAAACTAGGTAAAAAGTAACTAAGAAAGTGAGCTAAAAATTTGTTTTCTCAGGGTCTTCGTTTGCTTCTTAGGGATAGCAAACAAATCAGAGCACTAACTTGCTAGATAAGGAAATAAAATCAAATGCTAACTTATAAATCAAGCCTTTTGTTTTTACTAAAAAATTGACTTGAAATAAGGCAGCGAATACCCTAGATCTGAACTTAGAAAAGATGAAGCTTTGAAATTTTTAGTTAGATCTATAAAGCAAAACCATTCAATATCTCTTTATGACTATGAAGTTATCTTTAGATCTAGAATTGCTTTTTTAAAACGACAGAACATAAATGATAAGAAGAAATCGGAGAAGTAAAAATGTAGAAGGCTTGGAGAGAAGAGTGTCCTTGAAGCTTCACATGTGGTGTGTTGAGGAACCTTTTTATTTGCAGCAAACAATGTTAGAAACAAGAAAAGTAGAAAGATCAAACAAGATCCTCCACGTTTCCTATCATGGCAATTTGCATATCACACACTTATACAAACAAGATCAAAAGTAGGAGCATATATATTCAAAAAATTGATGTAAAGACATCCATAAACAAATCAAGCATTCATTCAAATTTTTAAATATCTATACTCAATAGCTTAGATCATTAAACAAAATGACTAAACTATATTACCAAATTGAAACCAAACCTTCTAGTAAACTACATATGATTCATTGCATGCATAATAGTTCAAATACAAATTACCTCGATACATCTGGAAGATAACACATTCACTCCACCAGGGCACAATACAATCTACACCTCCAAATTCTCTTTATTTCTCAAATGAATACGAGTTACAATTGCCAGCTCTTCCTAGTACATTCCAACTAGTTTGAATGGGGAGGGCAAAGCTTTATTTATAGCTAGAAGAGGCCATGAGGGGCGTGTTATCACATATATAGTAGCCGGGCTACCATATTCTATTTTTCAGATACAGTACATTTTTCAGCCAGATCTCTTACATATGAGATGCTGAGATGAGCAGTTGTGATAGATCATTATTTTATTTGTGGACTATTGTACTCTCCCATGTTAGGATTGAGTATCAGGACACTCAAATTTGAGGACTGATGTAGCCATTTAGTCATTACAGAGCAGTTATTGATGCCCAGTTTTATATCAGTGCTTTCTCATTGGACAGATGATGTTTCAGATGGATTATATGCATGATTATGACTTAGATTTTATTATATTGTGTTATGGTTATCATTGCTCTTGTACTCATCTTTGTGACATGTATTAACATGTAGTGTCATGATCTAGCGGTCATAATTATATGGACTTGGATGTATTTGTACTATGTATTGGCGTCCCTACTCTAACTTTGAAGTTCCTGATCTATACTCATTGGTTTTACCTTCCTTAGGGAGAATAGAGGTAGTAATTCCCACCATTGTTTTGGCTTGCTAGTGTTGGCTTCATCATTCATTGTCTCCACCCATCCATTACCTTCCATTTTTGTTTTTTAACTCGACTTACTACTTGACTTGTGGCATGGAGGATCTTTCCCCGCTAGAACCATTGTTGGACAAACCTCCCTGTTTATATTGTGTCTCGGCTCTGAGTTGGTGACAAAACTTGCCTTTGGTGAGTTGGATTGTATGCCTAAATCATTTTGGTCGGTTGTCCCGATGTTTGGCACTATGCAGAACTCCCCTTGGTCACTTGAGATGTTGTTGGCTAAAACTGAAAGCTCATGTACTACTTATTTGGAAAATGTTTTATATGCGCCCATGGAAAATGAAAATGCTAAAAACTGTGTTTCTTAACATATGTGAAAAAGGGCAAGAGCAATGAAATGCCGAAACACTCCTTGAAGGGTATAAGAAAAGGTCCAAAAAAGCAATGGTTAAATATATGCTATATCCAAATATTGTTGACCTTATAAATTTGAATATGTCCTGGATGAAAGCTGCAGTTAGCTGTGCTTTTAAGCACTGGTGAAGTCCCCAAAAGGACATATAGGCCAAAAAGGCCATGGAAATAAAATTGATGATCCTAATGAAACTGGATCAAACTTGATGTAGACATGATGCCTAAGTTGAATAAGCACTCTCTAAACAACTCAACCATTTGTGAGGCACTGCCATTCCTTGTGTTGTTGTTTGTCCGGCATTGGTTATAGTGAGTATTCCCCTTCCATATCCAAAGTGTCATGATGTTAAGTAGGAAGTCATCCTTTGCCCTAGCCTTGTCAATTTAAGCCTTCACCCTTCACTAGCAAATTGACTACAACTATGAAGTGAGTATAGTCTTGAAAGTCTAGTCCGAGTAATAATAAATAAAGCCCTATATATGTATTTGGTTGATGTACCGCCAATGAAATGATTGCTACTTGTTGTGATTGTTGCTTAAATGATTTGTAGAGCATGTCTTAGCCTTGTAGCACTTGCAGCAGATGGATGATAGTCTGAGTTATATTATTGGTATCTGGTCATATACAGGTGAGTATATTGTCTATTAGATGTTGTTGATGATCAGGAAGAGACCTGGAAAGGGTATGAGTATACACCCTAGATGGATTTGGACTCTCCGAGTCTAATGAGACACTTTATTTTCAGTTCCGGGCACTTGCAGATTATGTCACATGGTTTGGGTTCGAATTCGAGTTCGACGACTTTGAAATTCGATTCGAATTCGATTTTTTTTATGACGTTCGGGATGAGGTTCGGCATTAGGTTCGCCAATATAAACAAATTCACACACACACACATATATATATATATATATATATATATATATAACAAATGAAGAAAATATATCAAATTTATCATTATGCTCAATGCTGCAACCTCCATGTACATCTAAATTTTACACTATAGTATAAATAATGAAATATAACATAAAACTTGAAATAGAACATAAAACTTAAAACTTAAAATAATGTGAAAACAAGAAATAAGTAAATTTAGCTGATCGGAGCATAATAATCACTAATAAGTAATCAGTAAGCAGTGCTGCAGTAGCACTAATCAGCAATAAAAAATTAAATTTACAACATGATCATGATTTAAAATTAAAATTAAAATAACATATAGTCTATAACATATTAAGAAAATTAAAATTTACAACATGAACATAATTCCAAGTTTTAAACAGCCACATCCTACATATACAAAATATGATAATTTATAAATATGATCAATCACAATGATTCGATAATAAGTAAACTATTAAACATGATGCTATTTTCAGCCTGTATTGCTAATTCAATTGCATTTGTAAATTACAAAATCAACTACATACTGACTTCAAAATTCAAAATTTAAAAGATTGTCCACTATCTTCAAAATATAGGCTCTCATCTAATATCAACTACATACAATCTTCAAAATATAGGTTGGTCGCTGTAAATTTGTAATAGTCTTCAAAATACAGTCTTTAAAATATAGGTTGCTATAGTCTTCAAAATACAAATTTAAAGGCTGTCCATAATGTAAAACACTTATAATCCTTGAAATTGTTTCACAAAAATTCAAACATGGTCAAATTCCTATTCTAGTGGCTTACTTGTAACATCATAAAGATCTAAATCATCAAGAGCACAAGGGGCAGTGAAGGCACTAGAGATGTTATTGTTAGATGCGTCACTAACTAAAACTCTGTCATCAGTAGCAGTAGGCTCATCGCTACTATCACCATCAATGCCAAGATCATTTTCTTCCGCACTTGAAGTAGGATCAGCCTCAAACCATGGGTGAGTGGAACTAGATGAATCTTTGGCCACACTGTTTAAAGCCAATTTCAAATTGCTGCGAACATAAACAAGGTTTTCCAATCGTGTAGATAGTAATTTGTTTCTCTTCTTTGATTGGATATGGTTAAAACTACTCCAATTCCTTTCACAAGGAGAGGAACTTGATCCCTGGCTCAAAACATGAACTGCAAAATGTTGTAATTGAGGTGACTCTGCTCCATAGTAACTCCACCATTCCCATGGAGGAATGCTTTTCCTATCCTCTATGGCACAAGCACTTCCTAACAACCCCTCTTCTGACTTGTATGCCCGAAGTTGCTCTCTAAGCCTCCTAGATTCTTCTAGATTTGGAGTCAATCGCTCAATAGCTGCATATAAGCCACTCATGACTTCTACATCATCATTTCTTTCTATCCCAAACAATCTAGGATCCAAATAACAAGCTGCTGCATGCAAAGGGCTATGCAACATCTTCCATCTCTCATCTATTATCTGCCATATGTCCATGTACTCATTTTCCACATTGTTAAAGGATTTTGCTATAGCTTCCTTGCAACGATCCATGCCCTCATAAACAAATCCCATGGAAGGGGTGTCACTATCGACCACGTGAAGCATGTCAACAATAGGTTCACATATTTTCAAAACCTTTATGGCACTTTGCCAAAAATCAGTACCCAAAATTATTTTCTCCGACTCTTTCCCTTTAGATTCTTTTGAAAGCCGAGAGTTTTCCCACTCATTGTTGCAAACAACACCTCTAATACTTGCCTTTTCCTCAACCACTCTTTTGAGGGAAATGTAGTATGTGGCAAATCTTGTATCAGAGGGCCTCAATAGCTCTCTAGATGCTTGCTTCCTATACAAGCTCAAGGTGGGGTGATGGTTAAATATGAAGTGGGAAATTTGTTTCCCCTTTCGAATTGCCTCATTAATCCATGGAAACTTTGCTAGATCATGTAGCAACAAGTCAAGGCAATGAGCAGCACAAGGGGTCCAATAAATTGTTTTGTACTTATCCATTATTAGCTTTCCAGCTCCCACACAATTTGAAGCATTATCAGTTACAACTTGGACCACATTGTCTTCACCAACTTCAAGAATCGCTTCTTCTAAGATCTTGAAAATGTATTCAGCAGTTTTCTTGTGTCCTGATGAATCAACCACCTTCAGAAATAATATCCCTTTGGGGCATGAAACCAACACATTGATTAGAGCTCTGTGACACATATCAGACCAACCATCAGATAAAATTGTGCAACCTGTTTTTTTCCAAGATTCTTTGATCTTGGTCAATCTGCTTGTCACCCTTTCTTTTGACCTCTTCAAAAGAGTGGTCCTTATCTTCTCGAAACTAGGAGGCACATATCCTTTTCCAAAATCTGAAATTTTCTTGCATGCATTGATGAAGTAAGGGTTTCTGGCCACATTAAATGGAATAGCAGCTGCAAAGAACATGTCAGCCATAGCATTATCAACCTCTTGCTTCTGTACAGGCTTCCAAAAAGAATTTAATGTGGCTGTCCCTCTTGATCTTGTGTGTTGAGCCTGAGTTGAACTTGCAGTTGCATCTCTGCTTGGAGTAAGTGAGGAAGTGGGGTTGTAAGACATTTCAATCTCTGATTGAATCCGTCTTTTTTTGTTTTCATTCATCTCCTTGGTTCTTTTAATTTTGTCATAATCAATTTCAAGTGTTTGTCTCAAATCTGCAGACACCTTTTGGCAGCCTTCAACGCCACCTCCTTTACCATTACTAGAAGAAAGCAGGTGGTCCATCATTCTTGTTAAAGACCCACAAAACTGATGACCACATAATTTGCATTTCAAATGCTTGCCAAACCCATCCAATTTCTCCATATACTTCCATCCTTCTGCTGTTGATTTTTGAGGTGCCATGTATGATGTTTCTGCATTTTTTGTTTTGTAAAGTCAAACAATTTTTTAGAATTTGTTTTTCATTTTGAAAAATCAATTAAGTTGCAAGTCTAATACTATTGTCTCAAGAAATATCAAATTTGGAAATTTCAAATGCTAATAGAAAATTGAAATCTAAATTCCTACAACCAGGGTGGCTGACCACTGACATCAGAGATCAGAAAAACAGATCTTTTAAGTACAGACTTCATTCTATAGACCTGAACCAGTGGTTATGGAGTTTCCAGAAGTTAGAACTTACAGGACATTCACGTCGTGACTATTGGTTGGCTATTATTGAAGAGATTTTGTGTGTGCATCAGTTCATTCGAAAGTTTCATCTTGAAGATGTTGGACAGGCAGAAGCACTTTCAAAGGTTGTTTTAGGCATTTTACGTCTTTGTGCCATTCGGTACAGTGAAGATCATTTATTCCTATAGGCTATAGCCACTTAATAGTGGAAGAAAAGGAAAAAAGATTGAATATATTTATATATATAAAAGCTCTAGGAGGATTGTATTCAAGTTTTTTAGTACTCTGGGCATTTAAGAGATCAAGGGTTTATCAGTTTGTAGTACAAAGCATCCACTATTATAAAAATTTGATGTGGATTCTCCTCAAGTTATAGTGGATAATCATAACCCCATTAAATATGGTCCCTGTGAAGTTGGAGACCAATGATGATGGAGACTCGGAACTAGACCGTGTCATTGGAAACTACAAGAGCCAAGGTAATAAAGGAGAGAAGAAAAAGAATATGGAGCCAAGCAAGGCAGTAGAAGGCAAATAGGAGACAAGACAAGGCAGAGATTCAAAAAATATGGAAAAAGGAAAGAGAGAAGCCATAAGTTAAATGTATTTGGAAAATGAAAAAGTGTTTCTATATATTAAATTCCCAAGATTGGAACTAAGGAAAAGAAAACATAATGAGTGAAAAATAAATAAACAAAAGTTTTTTCTTTGCGCCATCGAGAAGGGGAAAATCCATCAAGAAGGTTTTGAGAAGAACTGACATAGGGGAACCCATCCAGCAGCAACAAGCAGTTAAGCAGTTGTGGGAATTGGAAATACTGCATACAAGTCCACCATGCTGCGTCTCACTACAAAGAGATTGAATAAGTCATATGAGCATAGGATAGAGCAACATGTTCAGCATACAAAAGAAAGAATGCACAACTTGACAGAGAGACACTCAGACCTGCGAACACCAAAAACACTGCCCAAAAAAGATTTTGCAGCTGATCGATGTTAAACAGCAAGTAAACAAACTAGTGGAGGCACATTTTAGACTGTGCATTTCACATATACGGCTAGGAGAGAGAATCGTCACTTTCTGTGCCCTTTTTGCCCAGCAAATGTCAATTTTGGAAGTTCTATTCAGTGCCCTAGTCTGGACTCTATTGCAGAAAAAATTCAACACACAGATAAACTCTGTGCAGGAGTGAGAACAGATACGGAAATTTTGTGCCCAGCATCTCAAGGATTTTTTGTGTTTTCTTCAGAAATGTTTTTTTTTAATCTAAAAAAAATCAGTAGGCAGAATTGTTTATCAGCCTGGAAGAAGTGACTGGTTGAAGAGTTTGGGTCAGGAAGTACAGGCTTTGTAACTTTGTTTAAACTTTTAAGCTAAAAAATTAAAATTAAAGAGGCTTCAACACTGACCCACTTCGTGACCGGTCCACTCAGGCTTAACTGCTTCAGCGAATTAGCAAACCCTCGGCCTCACCCACCAGTGACGAGTCGGAGTCCAGGTTTCGAATCTCGATCCTCACACTCGCGAGTTGCAGTGGACTGTGGACTTTGGAGTAGTGTCCCGCAGGGTCGAACGGACTGTTGTGTGATGGCGACGGGCGTTAAGGACCAGGGTTGCTCCACACCCGAGGAGAAACTTGAAAGGGAGGGCCTGGGCCCTGAACTTTGAAGTGGAGTCGTAGTGGACTCGCGGACGCGGTGTGCAGAGTCACGGAGTCGCGGGCTGCGGCCGCTGATTTGCAGTTGCACTGGTTTAGAGTCACGGCCACTGGTGTTGGTGTTCGCTGTTGAGTGGTGAATGCACAGTGCAGAATAGGGTCGAGGTCGTGGAATAATGAGCGCAGTGTGGACTCCGGAGCGGATGAAAAGGACGGGACAGTGGAACGCGTGAAGGAAATTCGCCTGATATTCGCTTGAAGTTCGCTTGAAGTTCGTTTCGGGTTCGATTCGATTCGATTCGATACGATTCGCCTTGAGGTTCGGTGTTGGAATTCGCCGAACCTAAACGAATTTCGATTTTTTTTAAAAATTCGGCGAATTTCGAACTCCAAGGATAAAATTCGCCGAACCCTGTGACATAGCTTGCAGAGATGATCAAGCTCATTTTACCTTTCTGATGCAGTTTTGCTTCACAGGATGATGTGTTTGAGCAGGGAAATGTTTTTTTTAGATCTCCTAGGGCGTTGTATAGGGCATAGGGGTGTAACCACTTGTTTGTACCATAGTACCACTATCTCAGAGAGCCTAGTGGGCTCAGTTTGACAACGTAGGCACCCTAGGAGGCTATTTTGGCAGATTCACGTTTCTCAAGGCAGATAAAAAAATGATTAAATGGCTATTAAAGAAATCGATTTAGGCCACTGAGGCAAGGAAATGACATGGGATGAGTCATGATGATGAGAGTGATGCCCTCCACACCTCCTCTAGCAGTTGCAGCACTTGATTGGGCCCACACCTATTTTTTTGGGAATTTTTATATTATTTTCTGGAGCTTTTGGGAGGATCACGATTTCCTCAAGGAGGTACGAAGTCAAAGAATTAAAATATTATATTATTTTATTGTGCCATGGGGAACCCATAGGGAGTTAGTTAACACTCCATGGACCCACCATGTGCTTCATTTATTTCTTGTTGAGTGGGGTACCCTCTTTATGGGTGGTTTAGTCCACTTTGGTACTTTATGGTTATATTGATCCATGTATTGTATGTTGAGCTCATCTCAACCATTGATTAGAATATTTTATCTTTTAATCTTAGCCACTCGTTTTGAAAGTGGTTAGGATTTTGGTTCTCTCATTTCTATTTAAAGGAGAGAGCTTCTCATTTGTAGGGGGATTTGGCTCTTGGATCTGAATAATAAAAGGATTTTTCCGTGGATATTTTCTGGATCTGTGTTGCATCTGATGTTCTTAAATGGTGATTGGATAGTCTTCTGCTTCCTAGCATTGTGGAAATTCATGTAAGATCTATATTTTTTTTGCTATCATTGTCTTGTCTACAGGAGGGCGTTTTTGGTTGGAGCGTTTTTGCAGGGGGACCTCAACTCGTTCGGTTATCTGCGTCTTGGATCAGGGGGTTTTCATTAGTGTCATTGTGATCTATGATTATTTCTTTTTACTTTCCTATAGCATTTGATTTTTTTATCTTGTCTTAGCTGATCTGATATTGTTGACGTTTGCTCATGCAGGGTAGGGGGCGCATTGGTGGCTTGGGGTTTACATTCGTCATAGAAATCACGTGGATCTTCCAGAATTGATTGGGATAGCAAGGATCATCGCTGTTAAGGCATCTACAAGCATTTCCAGGTACGATCTAACAAGTAATTCTCCTCTTTAGCAGATCTCAATCCATTGTACTTGCTTTCCTTCCATTTTTTTGAAAATCCTTAAAATACTAAAAAATCCCTAAAAAGTACTAAATCTGGGAACCGTCCGATCTTTGGCCAAACCACTGCTGGGTTTCATAGATCGGGCCTCCCCCTCACTGAATCTACTGCAACGTTGGTCAAATTCCTGCTGGTTTGACCTAGATCTGAAATATTGTCTGAAAATTGCCTAGCGCCCCCATTGAAAATTTGACTTGCTAGGGTTTTGATTTTTTTTGATTTCTGACTTCATAGAGTGATAGATCGGGTCTCACACATTCCAAATCAACCCCAACGTTGTTCAGATTCATGACAGTGTGACCTAGATCTGAATTCTAGACTGAGAACAACCCTAGCGCCATCACTGAAAAACTGGACCTTTCCGGAGTTTACTGTTTTTAGAAATCTGATAGGCTAGGCTGATAGATCAGGTCTTGAGCACTCTAGAACACCCCTAATGCTGAGCTAGATCCAACTTGCTTGCCCTAGATCTGAAGAAATCAGTTTTTTTCATCATCTCAGCCTCATTCATCAACTTTGACTTTTCTGGGATCTGACTTTTCCTAAATTTCTCTGAATCGAGTGTGTAGATCAGGCCCTCCTGATCCCATTTCTTCTTCAACACCAAGCAGGTTGTCTGTTGGTGGTCTCGTATCAATAGATCTGTCTCATCCAACCCTAGCGCTAGCCTTCCTTAACTGAATTCCTGCCTTAACTGAGCCATCCGGACCAAAACACTTACCTTGGTCCACAGATCAGGGTCTACCCTAGGTGGGTTCACCTCAACGCTGGGTGTATACTGACTCCATTGCCCAATGCACGAAAGGCACTGATCTCCGATCCTTAGTGCTAGCCCTGAATTGACCTCTTCCCCTTGAAATTGGCTGTTCCTTGATGACTCAGACAATCACACCTGTTCACCTTCTTCATTGAGTTTGTCAGCCAGGTACTAGATAGTCTCGATTATTTTCCTGCCCATCCTGCCTCGGTTACGCTTCCCAAGGCAGAGATCATCTTCTTTAGTTGCTAGTACCAAAACCCTAGATCTAACTATTTATCCCCAAAAGGTCATCCTATTACTGTTTTGGATCAACCAATATACTGTTGAAGTCTCGATCCATCTACTGAATCCTACTGTAGATCTAGAGTTTCTGAACACCTTACACCTTATGTACCTCAAAGTTTATTTTGGTCTGATCTGGTGTCTAGGTCTGATCTCTCCTATCGGGAGCAGATCTGGGTCTCCCCCATTGTTGTCTTGGACTCAGACAACATAAAACGAAGATTGCCTTGATTGGCGTGACAACCATCTCTTTGGGAGTCTAGGCAGTCTGGGTTCCACCTCCTTAGTTGCTTGTTGTTACCACCTAAGTTGTACTTAGTGGTTTTTATCAAGTGAGCCTGGTGAACTGGACAGGGTTAACTTGTTCGGACTTCAAAGAGACCTTTGGAAGTACTTCTGGGAAGTGCTTGTTGTATCATATCACATGTTCATACCCCATGGGGGAATTGTAATAAATGTTCTAGCATGATAGTGTCTGTAAAAGACTCGGTCTCTTAGACTTCATTTATCAATCCGATCAGCCCAGGGTGTTTTTTCCTTTGGTTATTATTGGTTGTTGAATAAACGACTGATAATTTCTGAGTTTTTCACTCCATACCTCCAAAGTTGGGGTGGTCGGCTTGGCATTTGTGCCTATCAAGGTTATTAGAGTCTATGTGTCAATGTGTAAGCATGCTAGACATCATTTTTGAGTCATATGAACATGTCTAAGTCCCCCTAGGTGTTTTTCAATTTTTCAGTTTTTTCAGTGTTTTTTATTAAATTTTAATTTTTCCAAAACTTAGGCTATTTTTTAATAGTTTAATTGGAAAAATTGAGTTTGTAATAAAAGTGGGCCAAATAATCAGTTTCAGTCATGTAGGTGCTCATTTTAAAGCTAAGAGCACCATGTAAACCCATGGACCCACTTTTTCCTAAGTTTTGAGTGATCTTCCATCACTCAGGTCAGAAAGCCCCAAAAATCAATTATTGATTATTTTAATTAATAAATTGATGAATAATGGAGCAAATCCAAAATCAAATAAATCAATGGATTCTCAACCGATTTGACTGAAATAAATCAGATCTGGAGCAGATTGACTAGAT
>LPNX010826146.1:0-16244 GCA_001517045.1 Pseudotsuga menziesii | reverse complement strand
CATTTCAGCCCACATATTCCTTGCGGGTAGCCGTATAGGCTTTGTTTTGGACATACTCCAAGTACTCTCGGGTATATCTGGAGTCCCCCTTAAGCCTAACTAAAACAACTCATACTCCAATTTTAACTTAAAACGTACCAAGATGCAATCGCAAAACATTTATTCCAGACACATGCAAGCACACTGATCTTTTTTGACTCCATTATTAAGGCACTGGTCTTTTCTGCTTCATATTTATATTGTGTATCAACTTAGTGCTTTCGTGTGTATCTTCGTATCTTGTCATCTTGATTGTTTATAGTTAAAATATTCAAACTCCTAAATAACTGATTCAGTACAACATCATTACACTAAGAAATCATCCTTAGTAACTTAATAGGGTCTACCCCCCTTGGCTTCGTTAGGAGTTGAGCCTAAACGGAGGAGTCAAGAACAAGGTGATAGCCTTGACTCGAGATTTGCCCCCAAGGATACACTGAGTGGCTTGAAGATTTCTGCCACGTGATCCAGGTGTGTGAAAAGGCGGCAACACTTGTCCCTCTACCATCCATCCTGGATCCATCTTGCACAGGCAGCTACAAGGTTGGTGATAACAGGGCACAAGCTGACACTGGAGAAGAGGGGGCGTCAACCCTGAGAGAAAATGGGAGAGCCTTGAGTTACACTGAGCGAGACTAGAGAGGTAGATGCCACCCCCCAAGAGGTGCGTGACCTCTCCAACCTACTTCACACCAACCCATACACCAAGTGACACCTCAACCCATGCGTCATCTACCAAGAGAGGGCGCAACCTCCAAGCTTGGACAACTTGCAGCACTCTTTGACAACACTGAAACTCATGCCTTGATTAAGGGGATAACTTGCCCTCACTCCATGAAGTCGATAGAAACTGATTTCAATCAAATCGGGCAAGAATCCAATGATTTAGGATTTTGGATATTCTCTCCAATTTAATTAATTTTTAATTTTTAATTGAATTTTTTTTTTTTGGAGATTTTTGACTCAAGTGATAAATTTCTCACTTAAAACATAGGAAAAGTGGGTTTAAGGGTACAATGGGTGCTCTGAGTTAGAAAACGAGCACCCCCATGGCAAAATCCGACTTCTAACCACACTTTTATTACATCAATAATTTTCCCAATTAAACTATTAAAAAATAGCCTAAGTTTACTGGAAAAATATTTTTATCAAAACACGAAATAAAACCTAGGGGGACCTAGCACATGTCCATATGACTCAATAATAATGTCTAGCATGTTTATAAACCAAGAGAAAGATGAAAGATTTCATAATTTGAACCCATGTTCATATGTTTACATTGTACAATGAGTTGAGGTTACTTTATTTATATGAACATGCTAGGCATTATTATTGAGTCATATGGACATGTCATGCATGAGTTAACTGAGGTCTAACTGGCCCAATATAGCCCCGTAGGGTGCATTCATCCTAAACAAGGGAAAAACTATAGTAGAATCCTATTATCACATATAAATTGCAGCTGGGCTACCATGATTCAACATACAGATTGATCTCTTTATTCTTCCGAGCTATTCATTCACATGGAGTTTTAGCATGGATCATTACAGCTTCAACCATTTTAGAGCCTTGTTCAGCAGAGTTTCCTTGCTAGGACAGAGATTCACTAGTCCATTGAGATGCTTTCAGTGATGACCTAGTTCATTTGAGCAGAGTAGCAGAGTAGATATGGTACACACAGTTATAGAGGGGCTTATTAGAGGGAGACAAGTATTTATATGGTGAGATCATGTATATGTTTCCTTGGTTTGTTTTTTCTTGGTGATGTATATTAAACACCTAGGATTGTCTTGTTAGGATGATCATGGTGACCTATGTTTATATATATATACTAATGCTTGAACTTGTGCT
This sequence comes from Pseudotsuga menziesii, assembly GCA_001517045.1. Lineage (NCBI taxonomy): Eukaryota > Viridiplantae > Streptophyta > Pinopsida > Pinales > Pinaceae > Pseudotsuga > Pseudotsuga menziesii. Next base: position 14,354 of record LPNX010826146.1, on the reverse strand, counting down.
AAGACTGATCAAAGGACTCAATGTTGAAGTCTGTTGCTCATGCCATGCTTTATACAAATGTTAAAATTTAGTGCTGTGTTGGTTCCATGTGTCATTTGTCTCTGTCCATCTAGTTCATCCATGATTGATCCTTATTCCATGACTTTAGCTTGATCAAGACTTATGAGATTGAAGATTACTTTCCCCACTTTGACCCCTATGCATGGTGGATCCCATGTTTTCTATGTCTCGGCTCCGAGTTATCTCGAAGAGTGTCAGCGAAAACTTGAAGCAATTTGTTTACCATCATTACATGCATTATGTGCTATAAATTTTATCTGTTGAAATGCAAAGCCCTCAAATAAATGCAAACTGTCTTTAGAGTCTAGACACAACTCAAAAAGGGTTATAAAGTGAAATTGTGAAAGGCCTAAAAAGCAGTGGATAAATAAATGTTAAATGTAAAGACTATTGGCCACTATTGAAATGTATTGATTAATTCGTCATGGAGCCTGCGGGTTTTGATGCGAGATGGGGCAAGGGACTGCTAATTCACAGTGTCCCCTAGGATCTCTGCATTACAGTTCTTGTGTACTCAACACAAGGGTCCTAGTAAAGATCCTCACGGAGCTTGTTTCTTAGCTTGGATGTGAGGTGTATACATATTGTTAGAGTTGAATGGGCTCTTTTCATATTATTTCATCCATTTGTGAGACACCACCATCCCCTAATGTTCATCTGTCATGCATATGTCACTATGGTCGTGTGTAATTTTCATCATTTAGAAACATCATAAGGTCAAAGTCAACTACAAGTCATCTCCCTTTGCCTTAGCCTTGTTTTCCATCCTCACCCAACATTAGCACACTATTTAAACTTTGTAAGTATGGCATGCACAACAAACTTCTAGAAGGTTCCAAGATTTTTTGAAGGCACAAGTATATCTTACTTACCATTATTATTGTTGTCACCATGATTATGAATAACTTGATTTAAGTTTGGTTTTGACATACACCACTGGAACATTTCTTACTTTGGATGCATGTAGGATCATATTGTTGGAATTTGTGCACCTTTAGAAGCTATTCGTATTGTTTTTGTATTATACCTCCTACGGGAGATGAACTTATTGTAATCAATCATACAAACTCGATAAAGAACAATGTAGACCTTGGAGAGAAAAGCAAGCAAAAGAAATGATAAAATAACATTTATAAAATATAAGTTCTGTTGCTCCCCCAAGAGAAGTCGGCCCCAGTTAAATTATTAGTGGAAAATCTGTATAAATAGGAGGTGCCCCTCATTATTCCACAATAGCACAAGAGAAGTTCGTAGTTTTCTGGGAGAGAGAAGTTCGCATATACTGGAGAAGATGACTGTTTTTGGGGTTTATATGTCTGGAAGATACTTCCATCTTTTCTCTTTCTTCATTGTACATTGATCTCAGAATTATTATCACCATATCCGGGTAGAAACAGACCACCAGATTGATAGATCGGGTAGGATATGCCAGCTATGTCATCTACAAGAAGTGGAAACCGAATCACATTTTATCTTCAGATGTCCTATATACTACGAGATCAGAGGACGCTTCCACTGCTTGTTTAGTGGGACTCAAACTCTAGCCGCCTTCTTCAGATACATCGATCATAGATGTCTAGCACTTTATATTCAGGAGGCTCTCAGGCTTCGAGCGCATGTCCTCTAGCCCCTCACTAGACCAGATACCACACAGAGGATCACGACGTTCTTTAGCATGCTACCACCTTCCAGGGGCACCAAGAGATCTACTGACCTAGATACCGATCCAGTTCCTAGATTAGCAAAGGTTGATGGTTCTCGACCCATGAAATCTTAGCGGCAACTTCGTACCGGACCTCCCTTCGAGAGGCGCTCATGGCCCTCCATACCTCATCGACATCACTCTAGAGGACGCCCCACGCCCACCAGCTCCTATTCGGGACAACAAACACTATTGCACTTCCCTAAGTTTTCCTCTTTCAGCCTCGGATGTTAGGAGAACTAGACCTTCCTCGGTCGTTTTGGCTCTAGGATCCTGTCCACCTGAGCTTCTTCGCTCCTGTGCAGGGTTACAGTGTTGAGACTGGGGCGAGAGCTCTCCCATGTTACAGCCCAGCTTGCCTTGCACACTTTTACTTCTTTTCTTTTCTTTTCTATTTTACTTCTTGTATTGTATTTCTTTTTAAAGGGAGATCATTTAGTTCTTCCACATGCACGGACATCATTGTAACCGGCAGTCATGTTGATCTACTTTGTGGTCATTAGTGGGCATTAATAAAATTATCTTATCTTATGTTATCTAGACGAAGGTTGTTGGGTTTTCTCCCATTTGGGTTTCCCAGGATAAAAATACTCGTGTTATTGTTCTGTACTTTGTCTATCTTCTAGTGATCCTATTAATTAATGCAATTAAGATACACTGCTATAATCTTATGAAAATCTAATATGGTATCAGAGTTGTGCTAGAAGAAGCCATTGCTGGAACTCTGTTGGAAACCTGTCGGAACTAGGGTTTCATCTTTCAAGGTCTTCCCTCAATCTTTTGGCAAAAAAAGAGCCTTGGGAATTTCGCTCCAAGGAGGGCACATCTTTTGGTGAAGACAAAATTTTTGAGAATTTTCAATTTTCGACCTAATTCTACAGCTGCAACATAAATTAGTGTTTTAGTTTTTGACCTACTCCCTCCATAGTTTTGGCTCGACTCTACCTTGTCTCAACTCGCCTCTACCTCGTCTCAACTCGCCTCTCTTGGGTGCATCTATCTGTGGAGTCAGTTTTCTAAAACTCCAAACTTTAGTTTTGACCTAGTCTCTGCTAGTGTTTTAGATCCAGATCTACATATGATCAGCATGAAGGTTGAAGATCGTCTGGAAGGAGCTTTCAAGTCTAGGGTTCTTCTTGAAAATGACCTATTACAGTTTGTAAATGCATAGGTCCTAGAACTAGAAGCCGAAGAATATCATCACAAGAAACAAAAGAATGAAGATCGTACATAATTCTTCTTCATATCAGCTCTATCAGGTACAGTTCCCACCACTAGTGATACTTGGCTCATAGATAGTGGTGCATCTAGACACATGACGGCATATAAAGAAAATCTCTCAAAAGTAGTTGAGAAAGGTTCTCATCTTCGTGTTGTACTTGGAGATGATCCTAACTACACTGTGAAGGGATTTGGGGCCACCTCCCTTCAGCTAGAGTCTAATTATACTCTACACTTAAGTGATGTGCTCTATGTACCTGGTATGAAAAGAAATCTTGTTTCCATCTCAGCCTTGGAAGACAAAGGATATAAAGTAGCATTTTCAGATGGAAAAGTACTTGCTTGGCAGAAGAACTCAAGCATGGACACAACTAAGGTAATTGGTATGAAAGGGGAGAGCTTGTGTTGACTGAACACACTACCAGTCCAAGCACTTGTCCATGACTTTGCAAGTATGGGTGAGCTATGGCACCGAAGACTAGCTCATATAAATTACAAAGCCCTGCCAGCTGTAAAGAATATTGTTACAGGTATATCAGGACTACAGGTAGACCATGATGGAACATGTAGAGGATGTGCAATTGGCAAGAATGTCAAGAAATCCTTCCCAGATAGTGAGAGTAGATCCAAAGAAATCCTAGATCTAGTGCACTCTAACTTGTGTGGCCCAATGACAATTGCTTCATTGGGAGGATATCATTATTATGTGACTTTCATTAATGACTACTCACGGCAGACTTGGATATAATTTCTCAAGACCAATGAATCCGAGGAAGTACTCAACAAGTTCAAAAAATTCAAAGCACAAGTTGAAAATTTGTCAGGGAAGAGGATCAAGATTCTAAGATCAGATAATGGTGGAGAATACATCTGTACATAATTCAATGATTTCTGCAAGGAAGCAAGAATTAAGAGGGAGCTCACTATTCCCTACAACCCCCAGCAAAACGGGGTTGTTGAAAGAAAGAACAAAACAATTGTGGAGGCAGCTAAAGCCATGATATATGACCAGAGTCTACTTATATTCTTATGGGAAGAAGCATCCAAAACAACTGTATATGTACAGAACATATGCCCACATAAGGTAGTAAAGAACATGACCTCGGAAGAAGCTTTCACAAGAATAAAACCAAAAGTGGGTCACCTCCGAATCTTTGGTTTTACAGTCTACATTCATGTGCCCAAGGAGAAAAGGACAAAGTTAGAACCTTCAAGCAAGAAGGGAACTTTTGTGGGATACAGTGAATCTTCAAAGGCCTACAGAATTTATATCCAAGGATCTAGACAGATTGAAGTTAGCAGGGATGCGACCTTTGAAGAAGAACGACTGTTAGGAAAGGCAGAGGATTAGACTTAAAGATCAATGATGGGGAATTGGGGATGAGATCCTCTCCCTCTCCACTTCAGAATGAGTTAGCAGAAAAAGATGAACCCATTGATCCCATTGATCTAGTCGCGACAGTTGATATTTCCGAAGATATGACAGTAAGCTGGAAAAGACCTAGACGGGCACAACAGATCTTATAGGATGCAGAAGGGCATGAAGCTCCACATGGCTCTTTCCAAGAAAGCAAAAGACCTCAGAGGTTCTATAGTTATGTTGCAGTAATGAGTCATATCATTGACTTAGAACCCACCACTTATGAAGAAGCATCCAGACACCAAGTTTGGGAGGATGCCATGGTGGAAGAATATCAATCCACCATGAAGAATGATGTGTGGGAGATTGTACCGAGACCTGCGGGGAAGTCAGTTGTAACTTCCAGATGGCTATACAAAATCAAACATTGAGCAAATGGTAGTATTGAAAAATACAAGGCTAGGTTTGTAGTCAGAGGGTTCTCTCAAAATGAGGGAGTCGATTATGATGAGACATTTGCTACCGTGGCTCGATACACTTCCATTAGATCGATCACTGCTATTGCTTTAGCTATGGGATGGAAGTTGCATCAGATGGATGTCAAGACAACTTTTCTCAATGGTATTATTGAGGAAGAAGTATATATTGAACAACTAGAAGGGTTTGTTGTCCATGGAAAGGAGTCTCACGTATGTAAGATGAAAAAGGATTTATATGGACTCAAGCAAGCATCCCGTGCTTGGTATGGAGACGAATTCTTGGTTAGTCTAGGATTCACCAAGAGTGATGTAGACCCCAACCTTTACTACAAGGTTGTAAATGATGAGCCACTGATTTTGGTACTATATGTTGATGACCTGTTTCTCACTGGAAATGAGAAACTTATCGTATGGTGTATGAAGAAACTCGCCTCTGAGTTCGAAATGAAGGATCTTGGATTGATGCATACTTCTTGGGATTAGAAGTATGGCAGAGGCAGAAGGTGATTTTCATAGGTCAAGGAAAATACACCATAGATATACTGAAGAGATTCGACATCTTGGACTGCAGGTCCATAGCTACTTCGATCGATGCAAATTTGAAGAAGCTGAGAGATTCTGCTTCATATTCAAATTTGATTGATCCCATTATGTATCGCGAGTTGATTGGGTCCTTGATGTATCTGACAAACAACAGACCAGATATTTGTTTTGCTGTGAATGCCCTCCATTAGTTCATGTGCGAAACGAGGCAGATTCACTAGACTGCTGCAAAACATGTGCTCAGATACTTACATGGCACTATGGGATATGGTCTACAATATGATTCAGAATGTGACTTGAAATTGCAAGGGTTTACAGACTCAGATTAGGCCGGATGCACTTGGTTTCACATATACATTTTCAGCCAGGCTTCCATGATGCAGCATGTAGACCTAGTCTCTTTTTCATTTTCGGGCTACTTTTACATCGGGTATCAACATGGATCTTTACAGCTTCATTTCACTTTAGAGCCTTGTTCTTGATATTTTCCTTGCCAGGACTGAGATTCAGGAGTCCATTGAGATGATTTTGCTGATGATCTAGTTCATTAGAGCATAGTAGCAGATTAGGAGTTGGTACACACAGTTGTTATCACATATATAGTAGCCAGGCTACCATATTCTATTTTTTAGACACAGTACATTTTTCACTCAGATCTCTTACATATGAGATGTTGAGATGAGCAGTTTTGACGGATCATTATTATATTAGTGGACTATTGTACTCTCCCATGTCAGGACTGAGTCTCAGGACACTCAGATTTGAGGACCGATGTAGCCATTTAGTCATTACAGAGCAGTTATTGATGCCTAGTTTTATATCAGTGCTTTTTCATTGGACAGATGATGTTTCAGATGGATTATATTGCATGATTATGACTCAGCTTTTTATATTGTGTTATGGTTGTCATTTCTCTTATACTCATTTTTGTGACATGTATTAACATGTGGTGTCATGATCTGGCGGTCATAATCATATGGACTTGGATGTATTGATGTCTCTACTTAGACTTGGAAGTTCTTGATCTATACTCATTGGTTTTACCCTCCTTAGGGAGAATAGAGGTAGTCATTCCCACCATTGTTTTGGCTTGCTAGTGTTGACTTCATCATTCACTATCTCCACCCATCCATTACCTTCTAGTTTTGTTTTCAACCTGACTGACTTCTTGACTTATGGAATGGAGGACCTTTTCCCCTGCTAGAACCTTTGTTGGACAAGCCTCCCTGTTTATATTGTGTCTCGGCTCTGAGTTGGTGACAGAACTTGCCTTTGGTGAGTTGGATTGTATGCCTAAATCATTCTGGTTGGTTGTCTCGATGTTTGGCACTGTGCAAAACTCCCCTTGGTCACTTGAGATGTTGGCTAAAATTGAAAGCTCATGTACTACTTGCATTGGAAATATTTTATATGCGCCCATGGAAAATGAAAATGCTAAAACTGTGTTTTTTAACATATGTGAAAAATGGCAAGAGCAATGAAATGCTAAAATACCCCTTGAAGGGTATAAGAAAAGGTCCAAAAAAGCGATGGTTAAAAATATGCTATATCCAAATATTGCTGACCTTATAAATATAAATATGTCTCGGATGAAAGTTGCGATTAGCGGTGCTTTTAAGCACTGGTGAAGTCCCAAAGGGTCATATAGGCCAAAAAGGCCATGGAAATAAAATTGATGGTCCTAATGAACTTGGTTCTAACTTGATGTAGACATGATGCCTAAGTTGAATAAGCACTCTCTAAACAACTCAACCATTTGTGAGGCACTGCCATTTCTTGTGTTGTGTTTGTCCGACATTGGTTATAGTGAGTATTCCCTTTCCATATCCAAAGTGTCATGATGTTAAGTAGGAAGTCATCCTTTTCCTTAGCCTTGTCAATTTCATCCTTCACCCTTCACTAACAAATTGGCTACAACTATGAAATGAGTATAGTCCTGAAAGTCTAGTCTGAGTAATAATAAATAAAGCCTTATATATGTATTGGTTGATGTACCACCAGTGAAATGACTGCTACTTGTTGTGATTGTTGCTTGAATGAGTTGTGGAGCATGTTTTAGCCTTTTAACACTTGCAGCAGATGGATGATAGTCTGAGTTGGTGTCTGATCATTTACAGATGGTTATATTGTTTATTGGATATGGTTGATGATCAGATAGAGACCTGTGAGGGGTATGAGTATACACCTTAGATGGATTTGGACTCTCTGAGTCTAATGAGACAGTGTTTTTCCAGTTCCGGGCAGTTGCAGATATGATCAGGCTCATTCTGCCTTTTTGATGCAGTTTTTCTTCACAGGTTGATATGTCTAAGCAGGGAGATGTTTTATTTGGATCTCCTAGGGCGTTGTATGGACATAGGGGGTGCAGCCACTTGTTTGTACCATAGTACCGTCATCCCAGAGGGCCTGGTGGGCTCAGTTTGACAACGCAGGCACCTTAGGAGGCTGTTTTGGCAGGTTCACGTTTCCCGAGGCAGATTAAAAAATGATTAAATGGCTATTGAAGAAATTGATTTGGGCTACTGAGGCAAGGAAATGACATGGGATGAGTCATGATGATGAGAGTGATGTCCTCCGCACCTTCTCCAATAGTTGCAGCACCTGATTGGGCCCACACCTATTTTTTGGGCATTTTATATTATTTTCTGGAGCTTTTGGGAGGCTCACGATTTCCTCAAGGAGGCACAAAGTCAAATAATTAAAATATTATATTATTTTATTGTGCCATGGGGACACCCAGAGGGAGTTAGTCAACACTCCTTGGACCCACCAAGTGCTTCATTTATATCTTGTTGAGTGGGGTACCCTCTTTATGGGTGATTTAGTCCACTTTGGTACTTTATGATTATATTGATCCATGTATTGTATGTTGAGCTCATCTTAACCATTGATTAGAATATTTTATCTTTTAATCCTAGCCACTCGTTTTGAAAGTGGTTAGGATTTGGTTATGATTGTGGTTCTCTCATTTCTATTTAAAGGAGAGAGCTTCTTATTTGTAAGGGGTCTTTGGCTCTTGGATTTGAATAACAGAAAGATTTTTTCGTGGATATTTTCTGGATCTGCTTTGCATCTGATGTTCTCAAATGGTGATTGGATAGTCTTCTGTATTGTGGAAATTCGTGTGAGATCTATATTTTTTCTGCTATCATTGTCTTGTCTACAGGAGGGTGTTTTGGCTGGAGCGTTTTTGCAGGGGGACCTCAACTCGTTCGGTTATCTTCGTCTTGGATCGGGGGGTTTTCATTAGTGTCATTGTGATCTATGATTATTTCTTTTAACTTTCCTATAGCATTTGGTTTCTTTATGTTGTCTTAGCAAATCTGATATTGTTGACATTTTCTCATGCAGGGTAAGGGGCGCATTGGTGGCTTGGGGCTTACATCCGTCATAGAATTCACATGGATCTTCCAGAATTGATCGGGATATCAAGGGTCATCGATGTTAAGACTTCTACAAGCATTTCCAGGTACGATCCAACAGGTAATTCTCTTCTCTTTAACAGATCTAAATCCATTGTACCTGTTTTTCTTCCATTTTTCTGAAAATCCCTAAAATCCTAAAAAACCCTTAAAAAATACTAAAATCCAAGAACCGTCCGATCTTTGGCCAAACCATTGCTGGGTTTCATAGATCGAGTCTCCCCCTCACTAAATCTACTGCAATGCTGGTCAAATTCCTGCTGGTTTGACCTAGATCTGATTTTTAGCCTGAAAACTACATAACCCCCCACTGAAATTTTGACCTGCTAGGGATTTAACTTTTTCTGATTTATGACTTCAGAGACTGATAGATCGGGTCCCACACATTCCAAATCACCCTCAACGCTGTCCAGATTCATGGCAGTTTGACCTAGGTCTGAGTTTTAGACTGAAATAGCCCTATCGCCTTCACTAAAAACTGGACTTTTCCGGAGTTTACTTTTTCTGAAATCTGACAGGCCACGTGGATAGATCAGGGCTTGAGCACTCCAGAACACCCCCAACGCTGAGCTAGTTCCTGCCAGGTTGCCCTAGATCTGAAAAACAGCCTTTCAACGTCTTAGCCCCCCCATCAGATTTTGACTTTTCCAGATCTGATTTTTTCTGAAATTTTCTGACTTGGGTTTGTAGATCGGGCCATCCTGATCTCAGTTCCCGTCCAACGTTGAGCTGATAGTCTCCTAGTAGCTCTAGATCTGTAGATCTGCCTCTCCAAACCCTAGCGCTAGCCCTCCTTCTGCTGGTTTTCCTATAACCTGAATCTTCCGGGCCAAATCCTTTTCTGGGTCCATAGATCAGGGTATATCCTAGGTGGCTTTAGTGAAACGTTGTGCTGATACGGACTCCATTGCCAATGTACGAAAGGCACTGATCTCCTATCTCTAGCAATAGCCCTAAATTAACCTTAATCCTGTTCTCTTTGCCAACATTCATTGATAACTCAAGTTACCTATCTTTCACTGAGTCTGTCTCCTTGGTACTAGACAGTCCCAACTCTGCCTTGCTTACCCTGTCACAGTTACGTTTCCCAAGACAGTGGTCTTCTCCATTAGTTGCTAGTACCTAAACCCTAGAGCTAGGGTTTCCATTTACCTTACACCTTACGTACCTCGAAACCACATTTGATCTGTTCTGGTGTTTAGGTCTGATCTCTCCTGTCGGGAGTAGATCCAGGTCTCCCCCGTTGTTGTCTTGGACTTAGATAACATAAAGTGAAGGCTGCCTTGATTGGTGTGACAACCATCCATTTGAGAGTCTAGGCAGTCTTGGTTCCACTCCTTAGTTGCTTGCCCCTCTACCATCCATCCTAGATCCACCTCACACAGGCAACTACAAGGTTGGTGATAACAACAGTCACAAAGGGGCTTATTAGTTGGAGACAAGAATACATGGTAAGATCAGGTATATTTCCTTGGTTTAGTTTTGCTGTGTGATGTATCTTAAAAACCTATGCTTGTCATATTAGGATGATTATGGTGACCTGTGCTTATATGCTATGTATTGCTCTAACCCTTGTTATGATTTATCAAAGAATTCAATGTGAAGACTGTTGCTTATGCCATGCTCAAACAAAGTGTAAACCTAAGTGCTAGGTTGGTTCCATGTCATCTGTGCCCGTCCATTCAGTTTATTCATTTTTGTTTTTATCCCATGACTCAAACTGATGGAAACTTGTGAGATTGAAGATCCTTTCCCCATTCTGACCCCTATGCATGTTGGATCCCATGTTGTTTTGTGTCTCGGCTCTGGGTTGTGCAACAGAACCTGTGAAGCCTTGATCCTTCTGGGCCAAGAGAACCCGCTGGTGTTGGTTCCTGAGCTTAGGTGAGTTTGTTAGACACACCAGGCACACAGAGAGGGGGGGTGAATTTGTGTGTGCAGTCTTTATTACTTTCTCAATTTTAACAATCAACAACTAATTCATCAATGCATTATTCTACCATTTGCATAATCATTTCATAATAATCTACCACTTCATCATTTATAGATCATAAGCATCTGAATTATGAAGTCATAACAAGAACCATAGCACAAGAGAACACAACACCATATGATTTTGTAATCTTTTTGTATTTGTTTTGGAACGGCTACAACCGTGAGGTAAAATCAGCACCTACTGATACAAAGAGCACCTACTCTTCATCCAGGACCTTGCCTGGTTTTCTCAGACCCTGCTAAGAAGGGTTTGAGGTATTCTAACCTCAAAAGCAAGACAAGCTTGCTTTTATAATTACAGCTCACTGTCTCAACACTGCTGCTCATCACTGTTGCTCGTCAACACTACTGGTTACTATCAAGTCATCAATCGGTATGTCAAACTGAGCATGTCTTCAAGATACCAAAATCACCACCAAGGTCTGGAACATCATCATAGTCAACAATATCATCAATCCATTATCAACCTTTGCTGACTGTGTATCTTATGGACATGCATCATCACTTCTGTATGTACTGTGCATATACCACTGAGTCTATACTTCTGAATACATCATCATCAATACATAACTGTCATCTTTAACTTGACTAGGGCATCAACCAAGCATCATTAGTATACCCAGATCTTCACATCATTGTTTTTATTATTGCTAGGGTTATCATCATGTCATTCTTCAGTAATATTTTTCAACCATTGTATAGGAATTAGGACCTCAATATCACTGTATGTATTGATAATCATGGGTTATATACATCTGTTAATGTCACTGTACATACCTGATCATGACTTGCATCATATCATCATTGTCTACTATATACTATACTGTATTCTTCATCAAGGAGGTAGCCATCTTATTCATCAAAGGTTTTCATTGCTGCTTCTATTTGTGAGCTGGGGTCAGACTTAAGACAACATACCTCTGTCCACCATCTACAACAAGAATTCTGATCTCTGATGTTCCAAACTAAGGGCATCCATAACTTTGGTTGAATGAAAAAGGCCTCAGTTTACTGCTGTTAGACACTGCTGGTCACCACCGAGGTAACAAAAACCACTTCTCTGCTGCTCCAAACAATCACGAATTTTACCCCATCCAAATCCAACATAGGATTGTCACCAACAGGATAAAAAAGACTTCTCTGTGTTGCCTCAAGAATTCGGGTGTTCAATAATTAGCAGTACTGTTGCCACTACTGAGTTTTGCTGTGTATGCCCTAGCAAGAGCTGTAGTGAATTGTGCTTGCCCCAACTGAGCTGTCAAAGACTCAAAACATACAGAAAAATCTGGGCCAAGAAGGTATTGCTACTGCCTTATTTAGGGCTTAAAAAAAGACATTCAAACCACCAAAAATTAATTGTTAGGGCCTGTCAATACCAAAGATGAGCTGCTGCAAAAACGTCATTGTTCATCATTAAAAATTAATATTGCACCCACTGCTCCCACACCCAAAATTTGCTGTTGCTTCTGTGCTATTTCGGATCTGTATCTCTATAGCTGTTACTACAGAACCTTCTACTGCTTAAAAGGTGTTGCTGCTACAAACAATCACCACCGAGAAACAAAAAAAAATCAGACTGCTGTAAAAACTTTGTTGGCTGCTCCTTACTGCTGCTACATCTCCCACGATTTTTTTTTTCTTAGCCAAGAAGTTAGGGCATAAAAAAAATCAGACTGCTGTAAAAAATCCGTTGGCTGCTCCTTAATGCTGCTACATTTGCTCCCACGAAATTTTTCTCTCTATTTCCTACGGCTGCCTCAGTGTACATCCGAATTTCAGAGCAAAATCGAATACGTCCACGTAATTTTGCATGCCTTTTCACTGGTATTTATACTTGTTTCAACATAAAAAATTTAATCTGGGCCGACCTGTTTGATATAGATTTTATTTTTAATTTTAATTTTTATTTGGAGCCAACTTTGTAAGTGATTTTTTTATTTAAGTTCTGACCTTATCATGTGACCATTGAGTGCTTCACGTTTCACCAAGTATGTGGTTAAAGTTCCCACATCAAGTGAAGACTTAGTAATCTTGCAAAGAACTTCATTAACTCTAGTAAGAACAAGTATAAGGACGTCAACACCATGTATCAAACTATCACCAAAGTCTTTAAAAGTCCCATAACACTTCAAGAGCTTCAAGTGCAAGAGGACTTCTAGATTCCCGGTACCATCTATGAGAGCATCATCATGGGCTCCATGGGCCAAGCTACCACATTCAATCTACCATGGTGTGTGGGTTCAAGAAGCCAAACCACTATATGCAAGGGTGTGCTCTAAGAGATTTCATCATAGTATGCATCAAGCCACAAGGGCTTTCTATGCCATGTTCAAGGTGCCATCATGGGCTTCAAGCATGTCATTTAACCATGTTAAGTGTAAGTAGTGGGTTCCATGACCTTTGCAAGGGCATCAAGGTCTTCATCAGGGGTTCTGAGTCTTCATGGCCTTCTTGATCAAGCAAGGGGCTTCATAGGCTTCTTTAACCACCTCAACCACACTAGGAGACCTCCAAGGGTCAAGATACAACATGATAATACCTGTGGGATAACTAGGTCTTCTCCTGGGGTACCATGACACCATCAGAGCATGAATGACCACAAAATGGGTAATTAATGCTTCTTCAACCCATCTAGGGCTTCTCCAACATTTGTAAGGTCTTCAAGACCATATCCAGGGTCTTCAACATCTTTAGCAAAGTGGTGGCATCAAGATCCAAGCTTGTGGGTACAAAGACCTTGTCAACTGGGTACAAGGTGCTTCAAGGCACAGACCCACTCTGTAAGGGATCCAAGGCATTGCAAGGTGGAAACCCTGTTTGTAAGGGGTCAAGGCACTGCAGGTGGGACTTGGTGCTATTAATGGCATACTGTGGGTCCATTGCAAGTCCATGTTGGCATCAATGACAATTTAATCAACAATCTCCCCCTTTTTCATTGATGACAACAACTCATGCTCCCCCTGTGAGCATGCTACCCTTTTGTCTTCATCTCTACTCCTTTGGTATCAATGGCAAAGAGTGTCGACAGACCTGTGTCTGAAATCTCTGATCACTGCTCACTGCTCCGCCTTCCAATATGCACGATCCTAGGACCTGTCAGTATACCTGGAGTAACCATCCTTCCTCCTTTAAGTTCATCCTCCAGCCTCATGAACTCAAGGTGTGCTAAGGTCTTTGAGAGACCTTACACTTGGCTTGCCATATGGCAACTGTAGACACTGAGAGGGGGGGGGGTGAATCAGTGTATAGCTTTTTAATACTTTTTCAACTTTTATAATCAACAACTTATTCAATATTATGCATTGTCACATTATCATTATATGACCATCAGCATTGTTATCATCATCATATCATCATCATCACATAGAAAGCATAGCAACACAATACACAAGATTTTTACGTGGAAACCCAAGTCCTGGGGGGAAAACCACGGAAGCCTTTTTAAAATAGTTTTCCAGAAATAACTGGAACGAGGCAACACCCCCTTATTACAAAGACTTCAATTTCTCCAGCTTCAACTGGAAGGAGGCTACGACCCCCTTGATTTACAGGCTACGACCTGAAGGAAGCTG
>LPNX010826130.1:268324-294008 GCA_001517045.1 Pseudotsuga menziesii | reverse complement strand
CATATATAACCTGAAATATATATTTATAATTGATATATTATATTCAACCAATTATTTTTATTTTATATGTATTTGGTCAATTCATGTTGAGTTGTGATATTACATTAATTTACTAGATTCTAACACTGTAGATGGATTCAGAGACCCATTTCCATCTGCAGTGTTAGAATTTAGTAAAATGTACAAATTAATTGTCAAATTTGTAATTTTTTCCATTGCTAGAGTAACACAATTAAAAATGACCAATTGCAATCTGGTCATTTGTAGTCTAGATATCCCGTGACCAAATTTGGTCATTTATCTTGGTCATTTTTAGTTGGTTTTTATCCCGTGACCAAAAGTGGTCATTTATCTTGGTCGTTTTTAGTTAGCTCACTTAGAATTATCATTTTTGGTCATTTATCCCTTTAAAAAAACTGTGGTGACCAAAATTTTTGGTCTCGTGGTCACTAATCTCTCATTTTCCACTAGTGAATTCAAGGCCATGACCACACCTATGGCATCGAACCTGAAACTATTGAGTGATGCTTCATCAAAGATAGTCGATGCTATGATGTATCGTCAGATGATTGGGTCCTTGATGTACCTGACGAACAAAAGACCAAACATTTTCTTTGCTGTGAACACCTTCAACTAGTTCTTGAAAGATCTGAGACATGTTCACTTGATTGCTGCAAAGCATATTCTGAGGTACCTGAGAGGTACAATTGATTATGGGCTCAAGTAGGAGGCGAATCAAAAGATTAACCTGGAGGATTATGTTGATTCAGATTTGTAAGGCATTGCCATCAATAGGAAGAGCACTTCAGGGTGTTGTTTCAGTATGGTATCAGGTGTGATATCTTGGTTTAGAAGGAAACAATCCTGTGTGGCACTAAGTACAGTTGAAGCAGAGTATGTCACAACTTGTTCAGCTAGTTATGAGGCAGTACGGATGCAGAAACTACTGTCTGATTTATTTGATCTCCAGATGGATGCTGCTTGTATACATTGTGACAACCAGAGTTGCATGAAGTTGTCATAGAATCCAGTGTTCCATGATAAGTCGAAGCATATCGAGATCAAGTATCACTATATCAGGGATATGGCGCATAGGGGAGCAGTGAAGCTCCAGCATATTGCAATGGAGGAACAGATAGCTGATGTGTAAATGAAGCCATTGGGTAGGGTGAAGTTTGAGTACTTCAGGGAGAAGCATGGTGTTCTCCAAATCGAGGTTTCCTCCAAAGGGAAATGATGAGACCCAAATCCATTTTGACATGATAGGATTGGTTCCTTCCATGGTTAGATGTATGGGCTAAGCCATTCTATCATGGTGAGAGGATTGGTTCCTTCCATGTTAGATGTGAGTGCTGAGTCATTCTGATGTGACTGTAGGATTGGTTCTTACATGATCAGAAGTAAGCACTGAATGCCATTCTAGGAATGGAGGCACCTGGTCAGTTACCAGGTAGCTCAATCTGGGACTGGGGGCCATTCTGATATGATTGTAGGATTGGTTCCTACATGATTAGATGTGATGCACGCGCTTTCAAACATGCAAGTTGGATCGGTTCCTTGCATGTGTCGAATGTAAGTGCAGATCATTTTCGAACATGCATGTTGGATTGGTTCCTCGCATGTGTCGAATGTAAGTCCAGAGCCTTTTCAAACATGCATGTTAGATTGGTTCCTCGCATGTGTCGAATATAAGTGCTGAGACTTTCTGACATTGGCTGTCAGATATAAGTGCAGATCCTTTCGGCATGCAGGATTGGTTCCTCACATGGCTGAGTGTAAGTGTTGAGCCATTCCGACATTGGTTGATGGATGTGAGTGCTGGGCCTTTCTGACAGGGTTGTGGGATATGTTACCACATGGTCAGATGTGAGTGTTGGGCATGCCTTTCTAATATGATTATAGGATTGGTTCCTACATGATCATATGTAAGTGCTAAGCGGGCCATTCTGACTTAGGGTCAGATGGACAAGACCTACACAGAGGGTAGGCCTACAACCAGCATGAAAAAGGGATGGCTCTATAGAACTTCATGTGACGAGAAGAATCATGGGATAGAAACCATGAATATTCAGTGTTGATGATCCAGATCAAGGGATGATCGAGATCCAAAGATGATCCAGATCGAGGGATGATCCAGATCGAGTGATGATGATCCAGATCCAGTGATGATCCAGATCCAGGTGAAGATGACATGAAGATGAAGGTGACTTGAAGATAGAGATGAATTGAAGGTGATGATGGCGAAGAATCGATTATGATCCAGATGATACAGAGAAGAAGACTTGTGCTGATAAATTTTGTCAAGAGAATACCTTCCTAGTTAAGAGGGATTGTTGATGTAATTGTAACTTCGAAATGTATTTACTTGTATTTCTTATGTATTGTAACCCAATAATTATTCTGGGATGTATTTGTAATTTACTTGAGTCATGTCATGCCCCGATGTTCCTATTGGGAATTTTCTATAATGTAAACAAGTCATGTCAAGTCAATGTGGTTAACTCTCCTATTGTCTAAGGGTTAAAGTCCCCGCAGTTCTAGGGCACTAGGGTTTTTAGATTCACCTAGTGAAGTCATCCCTAGTTGGGTTTAGTAAAGTCGGGAATTAGTATAAATAGAGAGCTAACCTTTATTTATCACACACTCACTCACACTCAGTTGTAGCGCATAGTTGAGGAAGAGAAAGACACTGGGGAAAGGAAGAAAGAGGTTACTACTGTCGAGAGATCATCTTACTGTTTATGGGTTTCACTTTGGTGCTAATTCTATCTCTGAGGAAGTTGCGAGGTTTTCTCCATTTATGGTTTCCCTGAGGAAAAACATTGTGTTCATTGTCTCTTGTGTTTGATTGTTGTGCTTGTTGTTCTCTCCGTTAAAGATCCTAATGTTATGCTAGCTTAAAGTTAAAAATCTAACAAGTGAAGTTGGGGAGGCTTATTAAATAAGGAAAATGGCCTAACTTGATAGGGAAAGTACCACAATGAGTTTAGAAAAGTAGATCTAGAAGTATCTAGTCACCAACAAAGAAAACCTAAAGGGACCCACCTAGGGTTTTATGAAAATGTGTACAAAGTGGACCCAAAAGGTAGATCAAGGCATGGAATGACTAGATAGGGATTCTTGATGGATATATCCATGAAAATTAGGTGGGTTCAAGCATACCCAATTGATAGATCTGAAAAATTAGCCTCCCATCCAAAAAGGACGACCCCACCTAGAGAGACTAGTGACAGATCTTGGGGAAAATGGAGTCTAATTTAAATGAAATTCTAGATCTAGTGTTTATTCAACAATATCCAAGTGGGTTTTGATGGTCGTCATAAAAAACTCACCGGATATATAAGATCTACAAAACTAGGTTTTGAAGAAAGGGTTTTGATGCACAAATGGATAAAAATAATGAAAAATAATACTAACCTTGCAGATCACACATGAAAATACTTGTTTTTTCCTCGAATTTCAATGATATTTCTACTTAGTTACAATTTTGAGCTAGATTTGGCAAGAAATGAAGGAAAATCACCCAATTGAGGTAGTGTGCCCCCTCTTCTCCTCCTACAAAATCAAAATACGAATGAGATTTGTTCATAGATGAAAAATATAAGCTACACACATCATCTATAGAAAGAGATACAATGTACAAAGTAACAGTTTAAGAACTCCCTAAAGATGTATTGATTTGACCAGAAGATGATGCAAGATGCCTTAGCAATCTCCTCCAACCAATTCGCTACCTTGCAAAAGATCAGTAGCGCCACCACAAAAAAATATTTGTTTGCATGCAAGATCCACTGAAATTTGTAAGAAAGAGGCATAAAAATCACATCCAAGTACATTCACAAAGCTTCTAAGAGTTTCTACAAAAATTTTCTTGTATTCAATATTCTCATAGCCAAAAGTCCATTTACAAATGAGAGAGCATCTCAATATATAGATCTCTCAAGTATATAAAATGTAGATCCAAAATATCATGGTTCAATATCAAAATGTAAAAGAAATGTAATCAACAATTAATATTAGAAGGATACAACATACACAAATCAACATAATAATATAAGGGGGTTGCACCACTAGAATTACCCAATGAGGGGGCACACCACATAAAATGACCAATAAACATAAGATAACACATGGTGGGGGGATAGGAGGTTATAATATTCTTCACTAGCATGGCCTCATGGCACAACAATAAGGAGTGTTGGTCAAATATACAAAAGAGTGATAAAAATCACTAGGGCAGCTCCCTCCCTCCAAAATACATCAAAACACCCTCAAACTGCAAAAATCAAGGATGTGTGGACCCCAGGTGGAATGAATATGATGTTAGATGATGAAGGTGACCCAAACACTTTTCTTCATACCGATTCCATGCCATTTATTTGCCTCATTTTCCCAAATTGACTTCCCCATTAACCATTATTTATCATTAGAATATTGCCTAAGGAACATAAAGCTGCCAAAATCTCATCAGGAACCAAAAATTGAATCCAATTGACTGTACAGATGTGTCTGGAACCATAGATATATGTTAAAATTGACTAGATGCACCCCTAAGATCATATCTGGCACCCTAGGACACATTCCTTTATTTTCATTGTGTTTTATCTTGAGCTTCTCGGGGAAAAACTACAGCAAAAAGCCTAAAAGACCCATATCTCTTGTAACTAGCCAAAATTGAAAACCAGCTACACCAATGGTCTCAGAATGTCCAAATCAGCTTGTAATGAGTACTCATACATATTATGTCTATCAATAAAGATACATCAGAGCCCCATCCACTTCAGAACCATAATATTAATAATAATAAAGCATGTAACTATCGCTAATCATAAAAATAATACAAGCCATCATAGTAAATTGTCATATGAAGCATGAATATGTATAATGGACACTGATAGACCATGAATAATAATCATCCATAACCATCGGTCTAAAACTCATCCTAGACCCTTGTCTTGGCTTGGTCAACATTGGGTTGACCAGTTCAAGACTAATCAAATGATGGCCCAAGTGCTAAGCTCTGATACTGCAAAGTAAATATTGGAAATGCTTGCTCAATTATCTATGTTAACAGTGAGAATCAAGTACAGGTATCTTATCTTGTTGATTATAAGTACAACATATATATAAATGACCAAAATCAAAATCATCAGTTTCTTTAAACAAGAACCTCTGTTGTATACTCATTTATAGATTTAGCCATTTCTCTAGTCAAGGGTGAAGGTGAATGAAACTAGGTAAGGTCAATGGGTTGAGTTGAAATTCAACACTATAAGCATCTAGACTAAAGGATAAGGGAATACATACAACACCTAAGTTTAACTAGGTGAACAATAGGGAATGGAAGCATCTCACAAATGGGTGGAATGATGAGAAAGATCCACTAGACTCTATACAAGAAACCTTTTTTAAATATTTATTTGCATGAAAATATACACTAGCTAACCTTTAGAAGCAAGTGCCCTGGTAATCCTTCTGGGCTTCCATAAAATGACAAAGACATAACATTTTGGGGGCCAGTCTCACCCTATTTCCCTTTGCAGGAAAATGAGTAGTACATTATACAAAGAAGGAGTGCTCATATTCTATCCATCAACTTTATTTGAAAATATTTATTTTTATTAACTTGCTAGCCTCCAAGAGCAAGTACCATGGAAAGCCTTTTAGGATTACAAAAAGTTACTAAGGCTTACCCTAAAAGGTTTTTCTCACCCTGAGACCCTATGGGGATAAATAAGCCTTACACCATACAATGGATGACTGCTCATCTTTGGGAAATAGGCTAGTTTTACGTTTAATTGCATTAGTGTCTAGGGACACTTTAATTTTGCTGGCATGGTGTCCATTTAGAATAACTTTAATATTTGATGCCTTAGTTTCCACAAACACTTCTTTGGTCGGACTACTTGTGTTCAAGACCTAGAGGTAAACAATTTATGTGATAAGCATCACACAAACCATCATCGAGACACATTTTAAACATGGATACCTATTCCAACATGGAGGTGAAGGAGGGGGAAATCCTAGATGTCACTGGTCAAGTTACAAGTCAAGGTTAATAAAAAACAAGGGGAAGTCAACGGATGGACGAAGATAATAAAAATGGTGCCAAGACTAGCAAGTTGTTTCCTAAGGGGGAAACGACCAAATCCATACTAGAAGTAGGGCATGACCAACGAGTATACAAAAGAAATGTCTTGAACAAAATAGTTAGATCACTTATAATTTTAGATTTCAAAAATACCAATAAAGTATCACCAACATACAACCACTATTAACTATCTCTTACTGCTAAAATAGACAACATAAGAACATCAATATCCATATGCACAAATCCATGATATCACATGGTCATATACCTACACCAGATATGAAACCAATCTAAGGGACACTGAAACAATTGTTGCTGCTACATATCATGGTCACTGTAATAATCTTTGCTATGGGTCATGAAAAATGGCTAAATCATTCATCGAATATGCAGTCATCAGGCTCAGTCATGGCATAAAACTAGTCAATATGGATGCTCTAGATCTGCTAAATATGGGATATCATCAAGTAGTGGATCATCATCTGTTGATCTCATAGTAAAGGATTGGCTCAAAGAACTACTCGATACTACTCAAGAACAAAAATATCCCATCCACTTTATATGTGACAAGAAGCCCTTCATGAATCCATTTACATATTCTCACTTACAAATTAATGGCATTGCTACGATGGTTGATATGGGAGAAACAAGGATATGCTTAAGAAATTTGACTTTGTGATGTCTTAGTGAGAAGGGAAGAAGGACTCCACTCAGACAATTGTGGGGGTGTCTCACATATGAATAAAGTGCCTATAATATTCCCATTTGTTGGGATATTATAAACCCACTCCATACTTAGGATAACAATATTTAATCATTTATTATTAAATTCCTACCCACTAGCCTAGATAGTTGGTATCCAGTTGCACCACTCGGTCACCACTTTCCATATATACCCTAGGGGTAGATTTATCCTGATTTTGGTTAGATCGTTCCAACTTTATTGAATTCCATAATTAGTATATGTGCCTTCCTACATATTTTTTATTTATCTTGCTTTATTCCATCTTTTCAGTGGATAAGGTAAAGCTAGTCAACTAGGACACTGCTATCTTTTGTTGCTAACCCATCCTCCATGATTTTCTCTCCAAATTCTAGGATTAGCATGTGTTTCCATCACTAATGACAACTCACTCATGATTTATCTAATTCATGGGATCCTTGTTAGAGTTGGGAAGTGCTTTAGTCACCTATGGGGGTTTATCATATTTAGTAAGCTTGATTTATGAGCTAGCATTAGTTGTCTTCTAGAAACTCAAATTTCCTTTATAAGGATGTATTACTATTTTAATAATCAATCAATTATTCATTCTTAACTTTTTCATGTGATTCAGTCTCTTTATTCTTCTCTCTATTTTCCTTGTGCATGCTTGTGAGAACTATCTTGTAGCTAGATCTACATCATGCACTTCTTATTAGCATCAAGGTTCTATTTCTTCATAGAATTAGAGCTTCTATTTCTACATGGTATCAGAGTGGAAGTTTTCTTAATTTCTTATAGAGTTGAGGAGATATCATTTCTCTGCATCAAAGCGCATCTAGTCTCAAGAGAGTATCTTCTTGAGAGCCTAAAATTCTTAGTGTGGATTCCTCTTCAACTGTGACCTTGAATCCCTTCAACTATCATGAATGGAAAGAAAAATTTGGCATTCTATTGCGTAGTAAGGGACTATACATAATTACTCTGGCTTTAGAGATTGAGCCTAATGCTATTGTTGAGAAAGCTAAGTGGCATAATAGGTTGGATGAAACATATGGATTGCTTTTCCTCTCTATTTCTCCTAATATACTCTTTCATCTAGATTGTTTTACCACTCCAAACCAAGTATGGACCAATCTTGAGTCTCTCTTATGAGTACACGATGAGATAAGAGCTCATTAGTTGGAGAATGAGTTATTCTCATTGAGTCCAAGCAGTTTCGATTCTATTGAGGGTTACTTCACCAAATTCAAGTCACTTGTTCTATTGCTCAAGCAATGTGAGGATGATAAGGAGGAATATCAATTGATTCTTTTCATTATCACAAAATTAAGTCCTAAATACAAATTTTTGTATCAACTTTTCATGCTACTAGGCTTGCTATTTCGAATTGGAAAATTCCTTCTTTGAGTACATTCTTTGATTCACTAACAAAGGATCAAGATAAAATGATCCAAATGGGTGCTCTCAGATCCTCTAAGGGAAAGTATCATGCTCTTATATTTCAAGCAAGTAAGAATGTCAAATCAAAAGAGAAGCAAATAGTAAAAGATAAGAAGCCAAAATCAGGTACTGAAGATAAAATTTTGAAGCCTATTGATGAAGTTTCAATGAAGAAATTCAAGAAGAAATGGAGCACATCGAAGTATTCTTATTGCAAAAAGGGATTTCGTTCTGAGAATAAATGTTTTAATAAGAAGCTGTACATTATATCCCATTTACTTGAGAAGCATAACATTGAAGTTCCAGATGAGCTAGAGAAGCCCGTTGAATATTCATAACATTGTCATAGTGCGCAGTCCTAAGGTAATATGAAATATTCCTTGAGTGCCAGAGTTAAATTATTTCATCATATCTCTGATATAGATTAATTTTCTGATATATTAGAATCATAAATATCAGTGTCTTTATTGAATAATCCACCTATCAGTCTACTAGATTCATCTCCCAATACTTATGATTTTTCACTAGATCCCGACTTGTCTTTATACAACTCTTCCTCAGTCCATTCAAATGGTTATAATTCTGATTTATAAGCATATTTTTAGGATGATATGCATGTTATGACATTATCCACACCATCTACCATAGATCTAAATACTCCTAAGACTATACAAACCTAAAGTTCACTAGTTGATTTCTCATTGGTTTCCTATGTAGTGTTACTTATATCAAATGGTTTAAAGTCTTACCTATTTTTCACTAGTTTGTTATCCATGACCTTTTCATAATTGGAATTATATTACACATGTTTGTATCTGTTCTAAGCACCTATGGTTCAGATATCAAGTCCATTCATCATTCATATTTTTACACTCATTAGTTTTTCCCAGTTGCTCAACCTTTTTCTACTCTAGCCCTATATTCTCATAGAGAAATTAAACCTTTGGTATTTTCTTCTCCATATGATAATATTTCTGATATATCAGAGTCTAATTAGCCTCATATCAGATTTGAGAAGGTTCTATATATTTTTGGAAGGAATATATGTGATCCATGTCACCATTTTGCAGCTACACAAGGAACTAACTTTGTTGGTTTTTCTACTCTTTGGGAAGGAGTATGCACATATCTCTTTTCCTTTTCAAATTGTATTTACATATCAAAGTATGAAAGCAGCAAGAAGAATTCAGATAATGTTCCTACTTCATCATATGATGAGCTACAAGGAGTCTATTTTCTTCTTTCTTGCAGATTCTACACTCTAGCGCATGATCATGGAGTTCACAATTTATTCATCAAAGCATTTTACCAGAAGCAGTTCAATTAGCTCATTCAAGTGAAGATAAAAACATATTGAAGGCATGCTGTTCAATTTTTGTGCCTTGTCCTTTCTTGAGGGAGGATTCTTTCCCATGTGTTTTTTCTATTTCCTCACTTTTCTAGACATAAATAATTGTTAAGGGTGACCATAGACTTGTTGATGGGCTCTATATGCATCTATATTCTTGATTATTTCAGACATATCATCATAAAGTAATACTTAAATGGGGGTGTTTGAATATTATAAACCCACTACATACTTAGGATAATAATATTTAATAACTTTTTGTTGAATTCCTACCCACTAGTCTAGATAGTTGGCATTCACTTGCACCACTTGGTCAAAAATTTGCTTTAGCTAATTCATGAGGTCCTTGACAAAGTTAGAAAGTGCTTTAGTCACCTATCAGGGTTTATCTGTAGAAATAATAGATCAATGCTATGAGCAATGATGCTAAGAATAAGCACAGGAAATAGATCTTTCTACTAAGAATTCTCACAAGCATACATAGGAAAAATAGAGAGAAGAAAAGAGACTGAGTCACATGAATGAAGAGATGAATATTGGTGTGTATCCTTCCATTGAATAATGATGAATAATATTTTACATAAATATTACATCCCTCATAGGAAAATCGATTTGTATGGAGACAACTCATAAATCTCAAAAATGATGACTTACCAAAATATAGCAAACCCCCATAGGTGGCTAAAGCACTTCCCAAATCTATCAAGGACCTCAAGAATTGGAAAAATCATGATTCATTTTTCAAGGAGATGGAAAAAACATGTTAATCCTAGACAATAGAGAAAAAATCATGAAGGATGGGCTGGCAACAAAAGCACCCAGTTTCCTAGTTTGACTAGCTTTACCTTATCCATAGAAAAGCAGGAAAAATAGAATAAAGTAGAATTTACTGTAAATTGTTGTATACTAATTCTAGATGGTCAAAATATGGTCAATATCAACCCATAATCATAAATAAATCATTCTTAGGATAAGATGGCATCTATTGACTTTAAGGTGCAAGTGGATGCCAACTAATTAAGATAGTGGGTGAATAATTAATCAAATAATGATTAATTATTTTATCCTAAGTTATGAGTGGATTTAATATATTCCAACACCCCCCTATAATTATGGCTTTATGATGGTATGACAAAAAATTTAGATGCATATAGGGCCAAGAAAAAAGGTTATGGTCACCCTTTAACAATTATTATGTTCGGAAAAGTGAGGAAAGAGGAAAAACCACATGGGGAAAATCCTCCCTCAAGATAGGAAAAGGCACAAAATTTGAAATATTTCTTCAACATATCTTCATATTCACTTTAATGAGCTGAATGAACTTCTTCTGGATGAAGGACTTGCTGAAGAAATCATGAACTCCATGATCGTGCGCTAGAGTGTAGAACCTGCAAGAAGGAAGATGAAAAACTTCTTGTATCTCATCAACTGATGAAGTAGGAGCATTATCTGAATGCTTCTTACTATTTTCAAACTCTGATATGCAAACATAATATGAAATTGAAAAGAGATTTGTGCATACTCCTTTCCAAAGAGTTCAAAAAAATAAGACAATTTATTTCACACACAATTCCTTGAATAGCTGCAAAATTGTGATGTGGATCACATGTCAATTTTTCAATATGATGTAGCACTTTTATAGATCTGATATGAGGCTGATAAAACATTGATATATCATAAATATTAGCATATGGAACATAAAGGACAAAGGATTCAATGGCTCCATGATGATAGAGGGCTAGACTAGGAAAATTGTGAGCAACTGGAGAAAACTGATAGGTGTATAAATCTGTATGATCGATGGGCATGAGATCTGAAACATAAGTGTTTATAAAATATACAAACATGTTTAATATCGGTCCAAATATTACTAAGGTCCTAGATAACTAGCCATTGAAAGATAAGAAAGAATTCAAACCATGCAAGATAAGTATCACTACATAAGAGACCAATGAGGAATCAACTAGTGAACTTGGGATTTGTATAGTGTTAGGATTATTCAGAGGTGTGCTAGATGGTATGGATGGTGGCATGATATGTGCATCAACCTACAAATATGATTCTAAATCAGAATCCAAAGGATCACATATAAGAATATCAATAGACTCATGGGAATACACTGGTAATGAATCCTCTCTATGAAAGGAGGAAAGAATGAGATGTTCACAATATTCAAGGAGGTTTTGAGTATTGATGCCAAGAAAAGAGGAGGAAATGCTGAAGCACATGAGATCAAGGTAAGTGGTATGACACAAATAAGGATTGATTTGGCTAAGCAAACATCCTAGAAATCACTGGGTTGCGCATCATCATTGAGAGAGGTATGTACAAAGTGTGAAGGATCTGGCACATAGATCTCAGAATCTAAGATAGGAGATTTAGAGAACAATGAATTATAGGATCATTATTAATATCAATAGAAGCTCCATATGTTACTTCTTTTTCATCATTAGTATCACAAGAAGAAAAATCACCTTCAACAGACACAGAAAAAGATGGCTCTTCAATATTTGCTTATTCATTGAAGGAGGAAGCATTCGAATCAAGTAGACTAGTAGCAACATGAATTGTATGAGAAAATTATTCATCATGATCAACTTCATCAGAGAGTGTAGAGGCCAAGAAATATTGAGGGAGAGAACAAGACGAGATACTGGGTTTGCTCCATGCTTCATCTTCTATTTCCTGCAAACCAAGCTTTCCACCCTCCATTAATTATTTTCTCAATGCTATAGTTCCAACTAAGCTTGTGATGAATATCAATTTCGAGATACTTGTAAGAAGTCACTTCCTCTATATTTCTATCATCATAAATAAAATTTGTATTTTTTTTTGTGAGTGTTACTAGTCATAACCATGTTAGAGAAAAAAACATTAAAAATTCATAATTGCTTATCGAGATCAGAAGGACTCCTTACCATAAGAACAATATCATCATCATAAAGTAGGAGGATCATAACTATCCTAGCTAAGATTGTATCGACGCAATCTCCTTCTTCTAAACACATTTCTAGATTATCAATGTAAATGCCAAAAATGATAGTGGAGATGGGGCAGCCTTGTTTAACTCCAATATTATAATTTATATCCGTTGTCCACCCCTCATTATTCTTAAACATTGCAATGACATTTTCGTATAACCTTATCATGGTAGCTCTCAACTCAAAAGGAACCTTAAGCTCCTTTAGCCTATTCCATAGGTTATTTCTAGGCAATGTATCAAATGCTTTTCTAAAATCCACAGTGCAACAAAATAGGTGAGACTTAGTATTATAGCATTCCTATGCAATGATCCTAAGTGTAACGAGGTGGTCAGTGGTTGAATGATTCTTTCTAAAACCTTCTTGGACTTTAGCCCACTTGCCTTCCATTTCTAGTCATACATTGAACTTCTTTTCTAAGATAATACCATATAACTTATCTAAGAGAGAGCTAATCATAATAGTCTAATAATTATAGTGGTCATTTTTATAACCAATTTTGAAAATAGGAATAATGAGGCTTTGATTTCAAGGTGTAGAATACCCTTGCTTGAGGGCTATATTAAACAGTTTGTGGATGTGCGGGATGAGTTGGTAGCTTTCAATGTCTTTGGATTTTGCATTTGCTAAAGGCTTAACCCCAAAATGGATTTCTTCTAACCAGAAAACTGCTTTCGTTGTAAGAGGAGTTTAAATGTTATCTCTAATATCTCGATTTAATATTATCGAGATCCATGCACATGTACCAAAGCGAGTTTGATTTCAGATTAAGCTAAATGTAACTGTGACATTTTGTTTTCCCATGGCTGAGCCTATATTTCTTAGTCAAATTTATATAATAATAGCTCCCCAATGTAATACAATTCCAAACATTTGATAAGATTAATATGTTCTAAATAAGTTGAGAAGTATATATTTGACACATTGAGATTTATAATAGATTATTAATATATAGTTTTAAATTGTAGTGAGACTATCACTCTTAGAGAAGTACATTAAGTAACATATTGTTCTCATCATGCTACACTGCTAAATAGAAAGCTTAGTGTACCTACAAACGAGTTCAGGAACCCACCGGGTTATGCTTACGTGGAGTTCTCAGATCTGGTCAGCGTAGACAAAGCTATCCTCAAAGATCAGCGTGTCTTGCAAAAGGAAACACCCAAAGTGGAGCAGCCGCCTCCAGCTAATGCTTAGTGTGCAGGGTGTGGATGTGCTGCAATTTTCATATCTAGAAGCCTAAAATTGGCGATGAATAAATGAGTTTTCGAAATCAATTTGATATGTACAAAGATTGATAATTAATAAGATTTTAAAAAAAACAGAGCCTAATTTTATTAGAGAACAACTCTTGTTTGAGTAGAATGGTTTAAAAGCATTCTGTGCCAAAGGTAACAAAAACCGGAATAAAAGCATTCCACTGTGTTTTTTTGGTCTACATTTTCTTTGCAATTGAGATAAATTTGAATGATGTAATAGACTTCTTAAATTTCAATGTTCTATTTTGGATATTAATTTGTAATATTTACATTAACTTTAAAATCCAAATGTTTATAAGTTTATCATATAAAAATATTATATAATTCGACGGCACTTCGCTTCATGTTTTTTTTAATTAAGAATTTTACAATTTATTTATTATATAAGGTGCAATATGCTCATTTTACTGAGCCTACTCTTAGTCTTCACTCTTCGTAAGGAAATGGGAAGCAAGTTGAAAGTTTCTCATTTATGATTCGTCTTTAGGAGATCGAGGTTTCACATCGATCCCAAACCCTCTCTTAAAAAAAAGTAAACTGAATCTAACTTTTAACTTCTGCTGATAAAGATAATATTTATTATTCACCATAATCAGCGACTCATAATCCGATAACAAGTACTAAATGGATGCAATACAAGCCATAAAATTGAGGCTATCATGATGATTATCAAGAAATTAGAGTATAATTCCTGTAGATTCCAATACAAGCCATACAAATGAGACTATCACTGTTATTATGAAATTACAGTATACATCTTATAGATTTCAATTAACAGAAACAAGAAATTAAAAAAGAAGTCGAAAAATGAAAGGATTAGAAAATGCAGGCAGATGGAATCGATCCCCAAACCTGGACGCCTCATGATCGATAGCATCCTCAAAATCTTTGTGAAAATGAATGGCAGCGATAGCTGAAGTATGTTAAACCCCAACCCCTCTTTGAAGTCTTGTTCGGTCTATTAAGACTGCAAGAGGTAGAAGAAAAGTTGAGCGCCTCTAATTTGAATTGAGGTTGCATTTATGATTCATTTTAATGAGCAGAAACTCCAGCTCCTCTTTGAATTCACGTTCTTGGAGTATGTGAAACGATCCAGCTTCGACAGAATATGTGAAACGATTGGTTTTAGCGGGTCAAGCATTGGGATTTGAAAGGGACGAACTGAAACGATTTGTCGATTGAAACAGTAAACCAAAACATAAAAGAAAAACCGATGGAAAAAGAAGACGTGAAAAAAACGGTAGACCAGCATCACAAGCGGCTGAATGAAACGAAGTTGAAGATTAAGCAAAGGCTACCACGGTAATCATTTAATTTTTAATAAATGTGGCTAATCATTTTAATTTTAACCTTTAACCTTTGATGTAATTGAAGATTAAGCAAAGGTTACCACGATAATCATTTAAACTTTAATAAATGTCGCTAATCATTTTAATCTTTACCTTTAATGTACAAACTGAAAAAAAAAAAATTTATATTGATCAAACTGATTAGTAAAATTGGTAAAAAATAAACTAGTGACAACCATATTAATAAGATTAATATGTTGAGAATAGTAACAACTATATTAATAAGATTAATATGTTGAGAATAGGGTAAAAGTATATACTAACACATTGATAATGTTTTTTTTCCTAAAGAATGTGTTAATTACTTGTATGTAATCGTTGATTTAATATAACAACCAATTAATTTGTTATTGTTAAGTTTATAGTTGAAGTCAAGCTCATAGTTATATTATGAGTGGATTTAAACTAATAGTTCTATATAATAGTTAATTTAAAAGTTAATATAAGTCTATTGCAACTCTTAGTTATCTCAACTCCTAGCTTTCAAATAGAGTTCCACTAAGCCTTATGCACATTAACTCAATTTCCAATTGTGAGATGAAGTTAGACTATCACATGAATTGCACATTACCATGCAGCTAAGTGCACTTATCATATGAGTTCATAGTAGTTTATTAGGAGTTTCACTATCACCTAAAGTGCACATTACTTCAACTCCCAGTAGTAAAATGTAGCTTGACTAAACCTTGTACACATTAGCTAGTCTCTAACTGCTAGATGGAGTTCCACTATCACATGGACTACACATTACCATGCCATTAACTTCAGTTATCAGATGAGTTTTTTTTTTCAACTACCATAAAGTGCAATTATCACTCAGCTATTTTGGAATTTTTTTATAATTGTTAATTATGAATTTTGAACACCTATAAAATCAATCTCGAAAGTACACTTGTCTCATTTTTTTCCATAGATGAAAAAACATAGACCAAAAATCTCTTTTTCAAGATGTCTATCTCTCATAATATTCTTATGCATGTGACAAGAATGTGTCAAATATTGATTTAAATTTTTATATTAAATTTATTCCAAATGAAATTGTGGTGTGTTTATCGATCAATACAAACAGTTATTTAGAATTTTAAAGTGTATTTGAATTACCAATTTAAATGTTTGTATTAAGTCTTTTTGAAATAGAAATGTGTGGGTTATTAATCATGGAATACTTATTTGATTTGTTTTCTTTTATATTGAATTTAATTGAATTTTATTGTATATTTCCTTCTCACTCAAATACAATTGATCAAAAGAGATCTTGAATCCGTGAACCTTATTTCACATTTATTTATCTAAGAGTTAATCTAATAGTTATCCAATATAACTATTAAAGTTGAAGTTAAACTAATAGTTGTAAAATCGTTGGAGTTAAAGTAATAATTGTATCTAATAATTAATTTTAAAAGTTAATATATATGAGTAATTAAACTTTAAGTAAATGTCATGATAGGAATTGAAATTAAGCTAATCGTTGTACCATCAAAAGAGTTAAGCTTATAGTCGTATCGAATAATTGAATAATTTAAATTTAAGTTTATTTTTTATAACTATCACGAATAGTAAGCTTGTTACGTCATACATTATAGGCATATTAACACTTATTTTTGCTTTTTTTTATTGTTTCATTATTCCAAGCGTTTATGTTTTACATGGTATTATTATTGAGATGATATTATTTTTTTTAAAATAATATTAATATTTTGATGATGATATGATGTTATGTTATATCAAAAGATTAACTATAATCATGATATGTCTCTAGCTTAATTATGATGATGATATATTCATAATTATATTATTTTGTTGTTTTTAGATAATTATACATATGGTTATTTTGATGAGTATACTTAGTAGAACTAGTTATAGGTTTAGGAAATGAAGGATATTGATGTATTTGTGTATCATAAGGTTACTCTGGGTTTTAAAATTATTGTTCTTTCTTAGGTTTTATGATTAACCATTTTTATTATCTATTATTATTTCACTTTGATTTTGTATATTGATAGTTACTCAATTGACTTGATGAACTTTTGATATCCTTCTTTATATCCCCTTCACTATAAGTGGTTCCATGTTTTCCATGTTTCTCACGTCGTAACATCTGCACTAAAAGCACTATATGTAATGTTATTTATTTTCCTAAGTTGTGAATTGCTTTGGTAGAGTTAGGAGACTAAGGTCTTGACTCGACTAAATGATTGGGACATGAATCCACTAGAGAGAGGGTGATGGCCGAGAAGCCATTAGTTTGATGACGAGTATCATCTCGGTGTCCCAAAAACTTATGCACTTAAATTTTTAAGTGTCATTAACCGTCAAAAAGGTTTCTACTTGCACTAAGGATTTAACAAACACCTATGACTGATCTATTAGCATAAGACTAATTAATATTAAAGAGAATTAAGTAAAACTAAGTGATATCATCAAATATTATTAATATCTTCACTTCAACCAAAGTAAATATTTTTAAATTCAAAGTAACATTTTTTCTTATTTTATTTATAATTGATTATAATAATAACTATGCCATATATAAATATTAAAAGAGCTAAATATGTATTCTATAAAAACAATAAGATATTATAATTAATAAAATTAACAACATAAAAAGAGGTATAGTAAAAGTAGGGTATCTCTAAGGCTTTTAACACAAAGGAATAAACGTTCCCATTTTAAAAAGGAATTATTTTAATTTAATCCTCCCATAATATATGGGGATTATTTCACATATTAAAGAAGTGTTTTATAAACCTATGAAATTATAGATATCTAAATATAAAATTTAAGATAGTTGTTTATATAGGAAATGAAATGGTGGATTAAAAATATTAACATTGATACTCTAAAGGAATAAGGAATGGTTTCCTTTCTAAACGATTTAGTTACGTTTACAGAATGGATGAATCGCTTTCGAATATTTTGTTTGGTATTTGAGGGGGTCATTTTCTTGATCTTCTTAAACGTCCTATGTTTGGGAGGAAGGGTAACCGAGGAATTGACTCTTATCGCAATCCAATAAGGGTTAAAAATATGAAAATGAACCCCTCATATATATATATATATATATATGGGTGTGTCCAAGAAGTTGAGGGTCTCTTTTGGTGCGTTAGATGTAATACAACACTAAAAAAACAAACATCCATCAACTTTCACGGATATTTTGAGACATTTACACAATGAATCTTGCGATCAGTAAAAAACAAGAAATGTAGGAAATTGAATGACCTTTCAAAATATATAATTTCTTTCTATTGAAAATGTTGTTAACTATCCAAAGTAAGATATTTTCTAATGGGAACTTTTTATTTTTGGGATGAATTATAAGGTATATGTTTTTGTGGGTGCAGCATCTGAGTGTGTAAATGATGGAATAAACTTACGAAAACCGATATACATATAGAGAACATATAGGACTAGTGCACGACTATTTTTCCAATAATAAAAATAATATTTTTATATATTTTTTTAATTATCTAAGAGATCAAACCTCGAAAATGGTACGTCAATTGTGGGTGTAGCATTTGAATGTCTTAATGCAATTATTTGGAAATGGTTTTTTTATAGCATGTAGAGGTTGGTGTTCTTTAGTGCACCATACAAATTTTTTTTAAATAGTCGAGAAATGAAAGAGATATGGACAAAATACTAACAATGTGTTTTTTGAGTTGAGGAGTAATGACAGAAGATAAATAAGAAAAAAATAGAAAAAATTATGTATTCTTGTTAAAATTTACATATTTAGAATCTGCAGAAAAAAACTATCTGTTTCTAAAATATCATAAAAAATGGAAGTGTGCAACATAATCAGACAAACTGCTAAACACGAGCATATTGGAAATTTGGATATAATACTGAATTAGCCATGGTTTATCATACTCCAAGGCATAGGCATGTTGAATCCGAAGAATAGTACAAAGTAGACACATAGGCATAGGAATTCCATGAAATCATGGGTGGAGGCTCGGCCTTGTCATTTGGTCGGAATAAATTTTTGAATTTAAACAATACGCGAGTGCGATTTTAGTAAAGCACAACACATACACATTTTGTATAAGCCAAATGCATGCATGTTTTATATAATCCAAACACATGCATGTTGTAGTTAACATCATTATCATCACCACCATCGTCATCATCATCACCTTCATCATCATCATCATCACCATCCTTATCATCACCATGATCATTGATCATCGACCATCATCACCATCCTCATCCTCATCATCACCATGACCATTAATCATCGATCATCATCATCAACATAGCCATGATCATCATCACCATTGTCATCATCATCATCATCAACATCATCATTATCATCATCATCATTATCATCATCGTCATCCTCATCATCCTCCTCCTCATCATCACCTTCCTCATCATCATCATCATCAACATCATCATCATCATCACCTTTTCCATCATCATCATCATCATCTTCATCATCGTCGTCATCATCAACATCAACATCATCAACATCATGATCACCATCATCATCATCATCATCATCATCATCGCCATGATCATCATCTTCATCATCTTCATCTTCATCTTCATCATCATCTTCATCTTCATCTTCATCTTCATCATCATTATCATCGTCATCTTCTTCTTCATCATCATCATCATCATCAACAACATCAACATCATCATCACCATCGTTGTCATCATCATCATCATCATCATCAACAACAACAACAACAACAACATCATCATCAGCAACGTCATCATCATCGTCGTCATCATCATCATCATCATCACCCTCATCATCAGCATCACCTTCCTCATCATCATCATGAACATCATCATCACCATCATCGTCATCATCATTAACATCATCATAACCATCATCATCATCATCATCATCATCATCATCATCACCTTCCTCCTCCTCCTCCTCCTCCTCCTCATCATCATCATCACCATCAACATCATGAACAACATCATCACCATTTTTTTAGAATAATCAACACATAGTTTACCCACTTAGACATTAATTTCATTATTTTTGTCTTATTTTCCTAGTTCATGTGTCCCACCTTGTGCAAGTTGCTATTTACCTATCCATAAAGGTCAAAATTTCCTTATTTGACTCATGTAGTGCATGGGAGAGCTAAAGCAATCAATTCTTCTTTATTTTTGGCCTCCTAGGCACCCTTCTATTTTTTCTGCTTTATTCTCTGCTTTTTCAGTGTTTTAATGCAAAAGGAAAAGCTAGACTAGGTGAGGTTGACTAGTTTTTTGTCCTACACATCCTCATCTCTTTTCTCCATGCAAAAGAATGTATGAGCTGCCATTCCACCACTCTTTAGCTTTCATGTGCCTTTTTGCCAATTCGTGATCTCCATGACAGATTTGGGATCAGCCTTTTACAACTATGGGGGATTTGCTTATTTTTAGTAAGCCTCCTTTATGCTAGATTTGGTTTGCTCATCATGAAATCGAATCCTTGATGTATTCTATTTATTCAGCAGCCTATTTTATTACAGGGTTGGCTATTGGACACTCAGTTAATATAATTTAGTGTTACAGCTCCATATTCAGTCTCTTTTGTGAGCAATTTTGCATGATCAATTGATAATTGTTGTGAGTAAAATTAATCTATTGCTGGCATGAATTTCTACATGGTATCAGAGCCATTGTAGGTTGGTTCTATCCTTCAAAAATTGTTTTGCAGGTTCGACATCAGTGACTGGGAGCCTTCTACTGACAGCCAGGACAAATTTTCTAAAGCTATGGATTCACAGAAAACTATCTTGACTCCCTTCAGCTATTTTGAATGGAAGGCAGAGATAGAAATCCTATTGAGAGAGAAAGGCCTCTACAGGGTGACTATGGCTACAGAAGTAGATCCCAATGCTACTGCAGAGAAGATCAAATGGCACAATCGGAGAGATGAGGCCTATGGCCTCCTATGTCTCAGTATTTCCCGAGACCTCCTTTTCCATATCGATGGATTAACATCACCGGATCAAGTATGGGAGAAGCTTTCTGATATTTTTGGAAAGACAGATGAGATGAGGGTCATCAGATCGAAAATGACCTGATTTCTCTGAGTTCCAGTAGCTTTGAATCACTGCAGCTATAATATTTCTCCAAGTTCAAAGCACTAGTTTTGTAGCTGAAGCGGTGTGGTATCGAAAAGAAAGATGATCATCTCGTACTGGCCATCCTCTTGAAGCTAGGACCTGACGACTCAGTCTTTGTTTCGACCTTCTATGCCACAAAAGTGACAGCTCGAACCTGGAAGATGCCTAGCCGTGCAGATTTCATGGAATCTCTCACACAAGAACAAGACAAGCTAGTGATGATGGGTAGCATCAAACCATCCAAAGACCAAGCACTAGTTGCTGGAGATTTGAAGGTGGATTCAAAAAGAAAAAAGAAAGCTAAAAATCCACTTGAGCAAAAGAGAGACAAGAAACAGTCTCCGGAGGAGCCACAAGATTCCAAGAAGAACTACCAGAAGAAGAAAAACAAAGGTGAAATGAACAAGTGTGCATACTGTAATAAGGGAAATCACACTGAAAGATTTTGTATGAAAAAGAAGATTGATATGCTGACCCAACTCCTGGAGAAGAATGGCATCTCCCTTCCAGAAAACTCAAAGAAGAAAGAAGGAGGATCAAGTTCAGATGACAGAGAGAGAGAGTTCATGCATTGGCTACTGGCACATCAAACTCAACCAGTTGTATCATTGATTCTGGAGCTTCAAGACACATGGTTTCGACTAAGGAGGCCTTCTCCTCACTGGAAAAGTCGAAAGGACCATCTATTGTACTGGGAGATGACTCTCTCACTGAAATTTTGGGCAAAGGGAGGATTGATCTTGATCATGATCAGTTCAGCAATGTGTTGTATGTGCCCAGTCTTGCCTCCAACCTTCTATCAGTGTATCAGATGACTCAAAATGGGTCTCCTAAGAAAGTCATATTCTCCCCTGATGAAATTGAGATCACAGAAATCTCAAGTGGTAGAGTCATTGCAAAAGGAGTTGTAAATCATGCTAAAAAGGTATACATGTTCTCTCACTTCCTACCTTACTCAAACCCCTATGCTCTTCTGATTCATGCTGATGAAGCTAGCAAGCTATGGCATGAAATATTTGGCCATCTAAATTACAAGTATCTGTCTGATCTTAGTGAGAAAGAAATGGTCATAGGGTTGCCCAAGATAAAATTTTCCAAAGGAGTCTGCCAAGGTTGTATCCTAGGAAAACACCCAGAGCACAAATTTGAGAGAGCTAGTAATGAGAGAACCTCTGCAACCCTCAAGATAATTCACAGTGATGTTGTTGGCCCATTCCCTCATATGTCCATGAGTCCGGCCAAATATGCATTGACTTTTATTGATGACTTTTCCAGGTATTGCTGGGTTTAATTCCTGAAACACAAGTTTGAAGTTTTTGGCCTCTTCAAAGTCTTTAAGGCTTTGGTTCAAAACCTGTCTGGGAGGAAACTCAAGGTCCTCAAATCTGACAATGGTGGTGAGTATGTCAAGTCTGATTTTATTAACTATTGTGCAGATGCAGGTATTCAGATGCAACATTGTATCCCCTACACACCACAGCAAAATGGTGTAGCTGAGAGGAAGAACATATCACTGAAGGAG
Source organism: Pseudotsuga menziesii (assembly GCA_001517045.1). NCBI lineage: Eukaryota > Viridiplantae > Streptophyta > Pinopsida > Pinales > Pinaceae > Pseudotsuga > Pseudotsuga menziesii. The sequence continues at coordinate 271,229 of LPNX010826130.1, read as the reverse complement.
ATGGCAACATGCATGATGGAGGCCAAAAATTTTCCACCAAAGTACTGGGCCGAAGCTATCAACTGTGCAGCCTATATCCAGAATAGGGTGCCTCACAAACATCTTGATGGTATGACTCCCTTCGAAGCATGGAGTGGGCACAAGCCAAATGTGACCCATTTCAGGATTTTTGGCTCAAAGGCCTGGGCTAGGATTCCAACAAAGAAGAGGAAGGCTTTGCAGCCCCAAAGCCAAGAGTGTCTTTTTGTTGGATACTCTGAATATTCAAAAGGGTACAAGTTTATAAATTTGAGCACAAACAAAGCCTTCATTGAAAGGTTTGTTCAGTTTGAAGAAGAACCCCTTGCAGCGGTGGAAGTTGGTGAAGCCTCTTCACCACCTGAACCTCAAGAAGTAAGTAAAGAGTTTGTTGAACATGCTGATTCTGATTTTTCTGATGGAGATGAGTTTATTGCACACCCTAACAGCCCCACAAGGCCAAAATGGGAAGCCAAGACACTACATGCAGCAGGAGAGCTAGCTGGGGATCCCAATGACCCAAGGAGGACTAGATCTCAATTTGAGAGTGGTCTGTGCATGAAGGATCCTATGTTTGCTGAAAAAAGCTATTTGATGGTGGAGTTTGGTCCTCAAACATATGAAGAAGTAGCAGGAGATCCAAGATGGAAAGATTCCATGAAGGAAGAGTTCAGTTCACTCCAGAAGAGCAACACATGGGAGCTAGTGGATCTTCCTCCAGGAAGAAAGTTAGTCCAGTGTAAGTGGGTCTATAAGACCAAATTTTCTGCTGTTGGTTCACCACTGAAGTACAAGGCTATATTGGTAGCCAAAGGCTACTCACAGGTTCATGGCATCAATCACAATGAGACCTTTGCCCCAGTGGCAAAGATGGATTCCATCAGGCTAGCTCTAGCCATTGCAGCCTCAAGGCAATGGGAGGTACATCATATGGATGTAAAGTGTTCCTTCCTGAATGGAGATCTCACTAAAGAGATATATATGCAGCAGCCTCAAGGTTTTGCTACTAACCCTTCTCTTGTGTGCAGGTTGAGAAAGTCATTGTATGGGCTAAAGCAAGCCCCTAGGGCTTGGTATGCCAAGATCGATAGCTTCTTGCTATCACTGAATTTTGTTCAGTGCAAATCAGATCCAAATGTCTATTTGAAGTTAGTTAATGGTTCATTAATGATCATTTTTTTATATGTTGATGACCTCCTCATTACAGGAAGCTCACAGGATGAGATTGCTTCCTTGAAGAGTGCTATGAACCAAGCCTTCTCCATGACAGATTTGGGGCTCTTAAGTCAATTTTTGGGGCTTGAGATTGCTCAAACCAAACTTGGAATCAAGGTGCACCAGTCCAAGTATGTCTTGGATTTTCTGATCAAATTTAGAATGCAAGATTGCAAAGAAAGCAAAACTCCTTTCCTTTCAAGAGTGAAGTTGGAAGAAGTTGATTCTTCACCTATGGTAAACAATACACTGTATAGGCAATTGATTGGATGTTTATTGTATCTGACACATACTAGACCTGATATTTGTTATGCAGTAAGTGTGGCTTCTAGATACATGGATCAGCCTCATGAGATCCATTGGAAAGCAGCCAAAAGGATATTTAACTTTGTTCAGGGAACAAGGACACATGGGATCTTCTATAAAGCAAAATCTGATCTTGATTTGATTGGATTTATTGACAGTGATTGGGCAGGTGATAGCACAGACAGAAAGTCCACTTCAGGATATGTGTTCATGATTGCAGAAGGGCCAATCAGCTGGTCAAGCAAGAAACAGAGTGCCATTGCACTCTCATGTACAGAAGCAAGGTACAGAGGAGTTGTTAATGCAGCAACTCAATGTTTATGGTTGCAGGGATTACTTCGAGAGTGTGGCTTCGAACCTGAGTACTCAACTACCATCTACTATGATAACCAGAGTACCATTTGAATCTGCAAAGATCTAGCATAGAATCAGAGAACCAAACACATTGAGATCCATATGCACTACATTAGAGAGCTTGTGCACGATGGCACCATTCACCTACTCTTCTGCTCATCTTCAAAACAAGTAGCTAATATTTTCACCAAATCATTTTGTGAGAAGACCTTCAGCAATCTCAAATCACTGCTGGGGATTGCTAATCATGCTGAGAAACATGAATGAAGACAAGATTTCCAAATTTTGTTTTACAGTCCATGTTTAAGGGAGGATTTTTCCAAGTTGGTTTTGCCTCTTTCCTTGGTTGTATGGACTTGCAGTATGTAAAAGGGTGACTAATCCTTTTTGCTACGCCCTATATTTTTCTGATATATTACTCAAGTTAGGCTTAAGGGGGGGTGTTAGAATAATCAACCCATAGTTTACCCACTTAGACATTAATTTCATTTTTTTTGTCTTATTTTCCTAGTTCATGTGTCCCACCTTGTGTAAGTTGCTATTTACCTATCCATAGAGGTCAAACTTGCCTAATTTGACTCATGTAGCACACGGGAGAGCTAAAAGAATCAATTCTACTTTATTCCTGGCCTCCTAGGCGCCCTTCTACTTTTTCTGCTTTATTCCCTGCTATTTCAGTGTTTTAATGCAAAAGGAAAAGCTAGACTAGGCGAGGTTGACTAGTTTTTTGTCCTACACATCCTCCTCTCTTTTCTCCATGCAAAATCATGTATGAGCTACCATTCCACCACTCTTTAGCTTGCATGTGCCTTTTTGCCAATTCGTGAGCTCCATGACAGATTTGGGATCAGCTTTTTACACCTATGGGGGATTTGCTTATTTTTAGTAAGCTTGCTTTATGCTAGATTTGGTTTTCTCCTCATGCAATCGAATCCTTGATATATTCTATTTATTCATCAACCTATGTTATTACAGGGTTGGATATTGTACACTCAGTTAATATAATTTAGTG
>LPNX010826130.1:250824-263324 GCA_001517045.1 Pseudotsuga menziesii | reverse complement strand
TTTTGGGCCTTTATTGGTCGGTTTCCACGTCGTGACATGAAGCTAGTTTATGTGGTAAAGGGACTAGTGCAGAGTTTTTGGCATGATCACACAAGGCCTTCTTCAAACTGGAAGGATGTACTAAAACTGAGAAGGGGTTCAAAGGACCGTGAAACACATATTAAGCATCTTCTTGATATAACACAGACAGAACTATATGAGAAATTTATGAATGAACATAGACAATTGAATTTGGAGCAAATATCTTTTGAGAAATGTAACCCTTGTTATGTTAGAATAAATACTCTTCGTAACACTTGTTGTTGTAGATACCATGTAGAATATGAATATTACTATGAAACATTTTTGTACATTTGTTGTGTGTTGCATACTAACCATGTGCAGGATTGCTCCTTGACAATACCACCGACCTCATCAAGAGAATTCATTAATAGTATCATGTGCAATACGCCTGAGGGGAAAACTTACTATGCAAAATCCTGTTTGGATGGAACTTGCTCCAAATGTGTTGGAATGGCATTATTGAGCCAATGTATGCATGAGACTAGAGACAATGAATTTGGGAATATGGTTACAGACATGAAAAGTTTCAAATATATCAGCTATGAAATAGTCCCAGGGAAAGAAAGAAAAAAAATACAATTGGTGACATCTCAGGTACATGCATTTATCTATAAATTTATGTTTGAACAGTTACATTTCATTCCTTACTTACAAAAAAACCTGATATTGAGATCATTTTGTGTCAACGGGTACAAGTTAGTGTCTTTGTCTAGGAATTTATTGAAAAGACACATCAATATGTTCAGCATGCCCACTTGGTACGCTGGCAGGATGAGAAGTTTAGAATATGCAGAGATACATTTCCTCGTGGTACTATACTTTCAATTGTTGATTTTGCCAAGAACTACACTCTGCAACCTCAAAATGAGATCCAAAGTCAGTATTATCACCATGAGTAGGTTTTCTTGATGGTGCATAACACATATAGGCATGGCCTAAATAGCAATGAAGAGCAAAGAGAAATTCTAAAGGAATATCACTTCCACATAAGTGATGATAGGTGCCATGAATTCCACTATGTATGTCATTGCTTTATCATGTTCTATGATCATTTGAAGGGCAGGAATATACAGATGGATTGACACTGGATTTGGTCTGATGGATGCACTGGTCAGTTAAAAAATGCACGCATATTTCAATGGTTGTGTTCATTGCATAAAAACTACAAAGTTCCACTTATGTGGAACTATTTTGAGACTAGGCATGGTAAAGGAGAGCATGATGGATCTGTAGAATGTTTCAAAACAGCCCTACGAAGAGAGGAATTGAAATTATCTACAATACCTACTATTCAAAATGCTCAATCTATAGTCAGGTGGTGCACGTTAGTAATGGAAGAGGAATCAGCTATGCAAGTAGAATCCACAAGAAAGAGGCATGTGGATAGATTTTTTTGGGAGGTGGTAGACATAGATCGTTCACATGCATGTGAATGCAAGACTGTTCATGGGACTCATGGCTTTCATTCGGTTCGAAGCTCTGATAACCCAGTATTTGAAATTTGGACCAGAAAACTCGCTTGTTTTTTCCTGCCTTGTTGTGATGGTGATTGGGATGTGTGTGAATCATTGGATTGGGTTGATGGATGGGATCACATATCACTTCCACTTGATCAACGTGCAATTGTTGAGTTAACTCCATTGGAAGAAGACCAATCATCTATTTCTATAGATTTTGATCATGTATCAAACCTTGTACAACCTGGTATGACGCATTTCCTTACCATTTTTTTGTAAAATTTATGTAGTCTTGAAACTCACATTAATGGCCTTGTATCACATGAAAAATATTTGATCATATACCTACAATCATACTATGCAGGACACATATACACAGTGGTTGCTTCAAAAGATAGTGAATGGGGTGGTGATTACTAGTTGACAAGTTGTATAGAAGGAAAGCAAACCCTCATTATGTCCATGATTGATGATGAAAACAACCACTTCTCCATAGGGTCTATGGTTGTTAAAGGTGAATACCTTACACATGAAAACAATGCAAGAAAGAAGGGTGGATATGTTTACAGGGATTACAAACCAGGTGCAAGTGTGTATCGCTTTACCAACTTAATCATTGGTACAAACCTCCAGGTACAAAAAATGCCTAGCCGAAATTCATCGAAGATACGCTACTTCTTACTAGACATAGAGCATGAGAGACTAATGGAGACCATCATTATAAGAGATGATCCAGAGGGCTTGGTTGTAGGATAATAGGTGGGATCTAGCATGATGAGGTATGTATCATAAATTTAATTTTCCCATGTATGTTTCTTATGAATATGTCAATTTTGTGTTCTTGTACGCTACTTCTTACCGAATACATAGCACAAGAGACTAATGGAGGCCATCATTATAAGAGATGATCCGGAGGGCTTGGTTGTATGATAATAGGTGGGATCTAGCATGAAGAGGTATGTATCATAATTTTAATTTTCCCATGTATGTTTCTTATGAATATGTCAATTTTGTGTTCTTGTATGCTACTTCTTACTGGATACAGAGCACGAGAGACTAATGGAGACGGTCATTATAAGACATGATCCAGAGGGCTTGGTTGTATGATAATAGGTGGGATCTAGCATGATGAGGTACGTATCATAATTTTAATTTTCCCATGTATGTTTCTTATGAATATGTCAATTGTGTGTTCTTGATATGCGAAATTTTCCATAATGCTGTTTATAAATATGCCAAAAGTTCTCTTCTATGTCAAGTTAATGAACATGCCAAATTTTACATATGATCAATAAACCATATATATAAATCATATGAACATTTCAAGATCTCATTCACATGATATACATAACATTAGAATGCATACATGTACCTTTGTAGGTCATACCTATCAAAGTTCTTTGTAGGCTCTCTTACAGGACTAAAACCCTAATTTTTCAAGTAGGTAATATTGTCAATGTTTTCGGCCGATATATACAACTAGGATGATGGAAACAAGATGTTGCAATGATAAACGTATGTTTTAAGGCTTGTATAATTTCCTTCTTGACAACTCACCTCTTATACCCGCATGTCCATTACCAAAGGGGTAGTGCCTAGTAGTGTTGGAATTTCATCTCATTTTTTTTTATTTAGAAGTTTAATTTCTAATTAAAAGATAATAAAAGATAATAAGAGATTTATTTAACTTTGTTTTTAGTTGATTATGTTTTTTTGAACATTGAAAGTGGAAGAAAATAACCTACTAATATTGACACAAACAACTCAGAAGTAACATGCGCTAACATTATGCATGTGAAGCAGGTCAACATCATGCATGTGAATATATTAAGTGATAAAATTAATAAATGAACAAAATTTGGAACCTCTCATGCTTTCAAAAGGTTAATGTTTCATGTAATGCATAATAAAAAAATTTGGGAGGTTGACATGTTGGGTCATTGGTGTAATTGAAATTGTGATATTTTAATTTTCAATTAAAAGATATGATTTTATTGAGTTTAATTTCCAATTAAAAGATAACAATAAACTCATTTACTCATGTTTCTCATTGATCATGTATTATAAAAATCCTTAAACAAAACAACATACTAGCAATGACAGCTCGACAACTCAAAAGTAACATTAACTCGTTGATGCAGAGAAAGCCACGGGAAGTGGGGATGCAGTTGGTGTTGCCGTATTTCCCATGCCCAAACATGCTAGTAGGAGTTGATGCAATTCAAAATTGTGGTTCCGTGAGGTTTTTGGTGCACTGGGCACAAGTCCACCAGGTGTCCCTGAACGGTAGCTGGAGATGACCTGCAACTCACCATAGATCGATGCTCGGGCCTTCGATCGACGAACTGTCGATTTTGTTGGATTCATGACGTGGGATTTTAGCTTGGGGGGGCGGGCGTTCTCTCTCTTGTCCATTTCTCAGTGACCTCCATCTACTGTGGTTTCTGAAGCTAGGGTTTCACTCAGTAGGGGACAATACAGTCACACCAACGAGGGACAAATCTGGAAAGCTACGGATGTTGGGGATGCAGTTGGCATTGCCATATTTCCCATGCCCAAACACGATAGTAGGAGTTGACAGAATTCAAAATTGTGGCTCTGTGAGGTTTTTGGCTCATCGGGCACAAGTCCACCAGGTGTCCCTGAACAGTATCTGGAGGTGACCTGCAACTCACCATAGATCGATGCTCAGGCCTCTGATCGATGAACCGTCGATTTTGTTGGATTCGTGACGTGGGATTTTAGCTAGAGAGGGGGATCTTGCTCCTTTCCATTGCTTGGTGACCTCCTTCTACGGTGGTTTCTGAAGCTAGGGATTCCCTCAGTAGGGGAGAATGCAGTCACACCAATGAGGGCCAAAGTTGGACAATGCATTTCATGCCAACAAAGGCCAAACTTGGAAAACCCTATCCCTAACTAGGGTTTATTGTTTAGCATGCATGTACCATAACCATAACCCTACCAAGGAAACCCTAATCCTAACCCTAATATTATCTTATTGTCATAGTTTTCATTCTATGCCCCAGGTAGGGATTCAACAGGTGTCCCTGAAAGCCTGTAGGAGGTGGGATTCAACATGCCATAGAATCATGACCATTGCTTAGATTGATGAACCGTTGGCTCCGTTGGATTCAAGAAAACAAGATAGTGCTAGGGTGGCCCTCTAATTTGGTTCCACGGAAAAGAGACCATTTTTTTGGTCAATTTTGGAAACTAGGGTTTTGCTCAGTAAGTGAATGTGAAATATTTGCACATGGGGGTAAAATTTGCATTTTGCTCAACCGTGAAGGTGTCTCTAGCATTCCCACATAACACATGCCTAAACATGCTTGCACGAACCACTGGAAGCCCTTTTTGATGCATGGTTTCCATTCTGTGCCTCAAGTAGGGATTCAACAGGTGTCCCTGAAAGCCTGTAGGAGGTGGGATTCAACGTGCCATAGAATCATGACCGGGTCTCCAATCGATGAACTGTTAGCTCCATTGGATTTATGACATCGGGATAGTGCTAGGGTGGCCCTCTAATCTATTTCCATGGAGAAGAGACCATTTTTTTTTGGTCAATTTTGGAAACTAGGGTTTTGCTCAGTAAGTGAATGTGAAATTTTTACACATAGGGGTCAAATTCACATATTGGTTGACCACGAAGGTGTGGCTAGTGTTCCCACATAACACATGCCTAAAAAAACTTGCAAGACCCACGGGAAGCCCTTTTTTATGCACAAGTTCCATTCTATGTCCCGGGTAGGGATTCAACAAGTGTCCCTAAAAGTCTGTAGGAGGTGGGATTTAACATGCCATAGAATCATGACCGTTCCTTGGATCAATGAACTGTGGTCTAAATTGGATTCAAGACATAGGGATAGTACTAAGGTGGCCCTCTAATCTAGTTCCATGGAGAAGAGACCATTATTTTGGTCAATTTTGGAGACTAGTGTTTTGCTTAGTAAGTGAATGTGAAATTTTTTCACATGGGGGTCAAATTCGCATATTGCTTAACCGTCAAGGTGTGGATAGTGGTCCAACATAACACATGCCTAAACACACTTGCATGACCCACCGAAATCCCTTTTTTATGCACGGTTTTCATTCTATACCTTGGGTAGGGATTCAAGAGGTGTCCTTGAAAGCCTCTAGGAGGTGGGATTCAATGTGCCATAGCATCATGACCGTTGCTCGGATCGAAGAACCATCAGCTCTGTTGGATTCAGGACATCGATATAGTACTAGGGTGGCCCTTTAATCTAGTTCCATGGATAAGGGACCATTTTTTTGGTCAATTTTGGAAACTAGGGTTTTGCTGAGTAAGTGAATGTCCAATTTCTGCATATAGGGGTCAAATTCGCATATTGCGAGACCTGAAGGTATGGCTAGAATTCCAACATAATAAATGCATAAACAATATTGCACAAACCACCGAAATCCATTTTTGATGTACAGTTTCCATTCTATGCCCCGAGTAGGGATTCAACAAGTGTCCTTGAAAGTCTATAGGAGGTGGGATTCAACGTGCCATAGAATCATGAACATTTCTCGGATCGAAAAACCATTAGCTTTGTTGGATTCCTGACATCGAGATAGTGCCAGGGTGGCCCTCTAATCTGGTTCCATGGATAAGAGACCATTTTTGTGGTCAATTTTGGAAAATAGGGTTTTTCTCAGTAAGTGAATGTGAAATGTTTGCACATGGAGGTCAAATTCGCATATTGCTTGACCATGAAGGTGGCTAGCGTTCCCACATAACGCATGCCTAAACACGCTTTCACGACTCACTAGAAGCCCTGTTTTATGCATGGTTTCCATTCTATGCCCCGGGTAGGGATTCAACAGGTGTCCCTGAAAGCCTGTAGGAGGTGGGATTCAACGTGCCATAGAATAATGATCGTTTCTCATATCGACAAACCGTTAGCTCTGCTGGATTCAGGACATTGGGATAGTGCTAGGGTGGCCCTCTAATCTAGGTCCATGGACAAGGGATCATTTTTTCGGTCAATTTTGGAAACTAGGGTTTTTATTAGTAAGTGAATGTCCAATTTCTACACATATGGGTTGGCTTTGCAAATTCCTTGACCATGAATGTGTGGCTAGCATTCCCGCATGGAACTTTCCTAAACATGCTTGCATGACCCACTGAAAGCCCTTTTTGATGCACGGTTTCCACTCTATGCCCCGGTTAGGGATTCAACGAGTGTCCCTAAAAGCCTGTAGGAGGTGGAATTCAATGTTCCATAGATTGATGACCGTTGCTTGGGTCAATGAACCGTCAACTCTGTAGGATTCAGTACATTGGGATAGTGCTAAAGTAGCCCCCTACTTTGGGTCCGTGGACAAGGGATCATTATTTTTTGTCAATTTTGGAAACTAGGATTTTGCCTAGTAAGTGAATGTGAAATTTTTGCACATAAAGGTCATCTTGAAGGCGATTGTAGATCTTCCCCTCATACAAGAGATGTGAGCATTTGTACGATGAAATGCAAGAGGAGACTATTCCATTACGTCAGTAACCATGTAATGGAACATGTTTATGTTTAGAAACAAGTGGCCATTCTATTACTCCATTATTACAATATATATATATATATTCATGCCACAAATGCTTCAAATAATACTCCATAAACATGAATTTATAAAACAAGATTCAGAATAGTACTTCTCTAATCAATTTAAACTATAATAAAATCACACATCACTTTCATCTCTTTCAAAGTTGTTACTCGAGGCCATTCATCAAATTCCATGCACATTAACAAAATGATAAAATAATGTGCAGGACATACATAACGTGCAGGATATAGCCATAACCATTATTTTGAATCAACCTTATAATACTTGGATACTTTTAGCTTTGATGTGTATACCATGTACTCCTTAGATGAAAGACATCATGCCAAACAATAATTTTATTTATGTAGACTACACTGGTGCATCACTTAAGTGTGTCAACTTAGTGCATCCTTTAAACGTTTGTTAGGTTGTTATGTGGGTAAGGTGCTTTTGTATAACACCAAGTTGGATCAGTTGCTTAGCTGTGTTGGGTTCTTATGTGTATTAGACCTATGTTCCATCTTTTTTAATACAATTTGACATTGTTTTTTTTTTTTTACTAGGGAATCAGCAACTGAGGCCGGGATGGTACTCGCATGACACGGGGTCTAGGGATCCATTCCCACTACCACTATAAACCTAGGTGCCCCACACCTACCGCAAGACATGGGACACGGTTAAATCCGGGTGGGATTGATCTCGTGACCTCCAATTTACAAACAACTTCATTACAACGGAACTGCCAATGAGCCACACCCGTGCGGACTCATACAATTTGACATTGTTAATATAGCATTGTATATGCAATTGGATCATGGTAAAAAACAATTAAAATGTACATTTTTGTCATTACTTAATATTGTAATTGTGCATTGTTCTCAAATTTATAACTGATATCTCCATGCAATCGTAAAATCTATAAAAAATTGGGAACATTACACATAGAAACAGTCTTCGCCACACATGTATAATCACACTTAAAATACTGAACGATGAATATATCAAGAGCCTTGATATGAAATATTTTTTATATCATGAAAGTTATAATACAAAAATAGAAGGCCTATCTATGGTGTGTCAATGTACATGCATCAAAAACATATTTGATGTACATGTGCAAACAAAAGTACATCTGTCCTGGACCACGCCCGTATACTCTAACTCCAGATTGTACATAAAAATACATATTGGTCTGGGACTAACACATCAAAAATCTAAATTTCTCTTGTTTTTCTCAGACCCTAATGATTTTCGGCTATGTCTACGACCACTGTGCATCTCTGGCGACTGCAAATCAATGACAATATTTCTTGATCAGGTAACTGAACTAGTACTATCCATCAATAACAAAGTTTGAAAATTTAAAAAATGACTCAATTGTAAATGAAACAAAGACTCATTGCATCCGTTAGGGGTATTGGTGCCTCTGGTGTTGAGGGTATAGGTACCTCTGCTGTCTTCCACCTTGTAGAGAGCTTCTCTGCCATGCTTCTCTGTGAATAAAAAAAAAGATGTGAATTATCTCAAGAATTATCAACATGTACATGAATGAGAAAGTACTAATCAGTTATGTAAAAATTGAACATCTCACCGAAGAAACCATTTCTAGGGGATTACGGTAGGAATATCCAGTAGTGAGAGGAGCCGTAGGGTGAACATCAACATTAGTTGCATGCACTAATGGATCAGGGTGTGGCTACATTCACCAAATGATTAAATAGTTAGACATCGTGCATGTCCATAAACAATACAAATGAAATGTACAATTACAAATATTCAAGTAGATGTAACTCAGTGTGACTTATCCCTATTGTAGATGTGGCATTGACTGCAGCATCAACAATCCCACTAAGGTCTGACACAGATGACTCTACATCTTGATGCTGTAAACATGCGAAAATAACATTAAGAAAAACCACTTGTGAAGTGAATTCATAGCTAACCAACAACTGCCATTGGAAGTGTGTACATTACCGTGGGATGAGTAGGTTGATCCTCATGCAAACCCGTTCTGTTCAAGGAAGAGGGACCTTGTCTAGTGTAAAAAACCCCCTTATCTATGTTTGGACTATGGGGAGATCCGAACCAAAGAGGCGGTGCAGGGATCTGCGATGACGTCTACATTCATAAAGTGTTACCATAGTTAGACATGGATTTGAATGGATGGAATAATATGTAATGAAAAAAACAACATGTTGTAATATACTTAACCCCTTCCTGGGACATATCTCCACCATGGGAGTGACCACTTCCATCAATTTCTTTCCCCTCTTCAGATGCTAATAGCATCTACAAGTTTAAAAATTATAAACATTAGCAATCTATAAAGGAGTGTACAGTAATAAATTTAAATAATTCAAACAAGATTCAATCATAACCCATGTACTTACATTCTTCAAGTAATCGTAAATTCCACCTTGGACTATGTCTTTGATATCAACGTCTCTAGCATCACGTTCTAAGTGGGGTTCCTGCAACTTCAAAAATTGTAAATATTAGACAATTTAATAAATTAATCAAGACTAACACATGCATTAACAAAATTATATGTAATAACAAAATGACAAGTGTTTAAATATTACCTCAATGGTGGTTCTTTGGGCCTTAGTTACAACCACACTGGGTGTAGTACCACCCCCGTGAGAGGCATCAATCTCCTGCAAGAGTAAATATTGCATATATTATGAATATTTTAATATGTTACATATAGTATGGAAAACTTAAAAATTGAACAATAACAGTTTTAAAACAATGTCCTTACCTAACCGCCAGTCATCATAGTGGTACCATGTCTTGGTCCAGGACCATAACAGGGTCCCCCACATGATGCACAGATGTGTGGCTCACTTTGAGGCACATGGGATGTCAGTCTATCCCCACCAATAGACGTCCCTCCACCACCAAAAGCTGGTGGTTGTACACCAGCAGAGGAAGAGGGTGCTCTCTAGTCAATAGTGGTCATGTGTTGAGAGACCATCTCAGCTAGAATAAAAATTTCCTCTTGTGTCTAGGAAACCATGTCATGTGCAGGAGGGATGTCTACCCTCGGTAGCTGGGCACGGGGTGCAGGTATCTGTGGATTGGCATCTCTATGCCTAGAATGGGGTCGGTGTTGGTGCATCCCCCTACCAACTCCCTGGAAGCCCAACATGTCAAAATAGTTGACATGTTTCCCCATCACAAACTCTGCATACAATTTTCAAAGGAAGTACATCGGTACTTCCCTATTGTTATGAGGGGGAATGTCAAAAACCATGTACCACCTATCCATCCAATTGTCTCTGATGGGTGGAAAGGTGCACCACTCAATAGAAATATGTGGCATGTTGATCTCCGGAATGTCATCCGTCCCAGGCAGTCTAAACAATGAATAGATGGCTTGTTTTGTTATTTTGAGCTTTTTTACCTTGTTGTAACTTAACACATCAGCATATTATTGTCTTTTCCTCTCCCTGTAATATGCGATGCTATAAAAAGAATCATTCAATCTTGCGATCGTATCAACAATAGACAACAAAAAATCTGACAAGGATCGGATAAGCTCATCTCCACCCCTCCAAGTAGAACCAATCTCTCTCAAATGGGAAATAAACCTCAGTATCTCTGCATTGTTATCCATAGTAGCCACTGCAATCATAAATACAAATAAAATATCATTAGAAATATAAACACATGATATAATGACATATCTAAGCATTGAAAATTGTATAACTAATGACATATAAACTAAATCTATCATGTAAATTTAAAAATTGATCTTGAATTTTACAGTAAAGAATAAACATTTAACATTTTTCATTTCATAAGTATTAATTCAAATTTTTAAGTACATGCATGTGTACATAAAGTGCATTGAGTGCATATGTTGATTGCGAATCTCCTTTAGCTTATTTTAAGGCTTGGATTATGAAATTTCGTCGAAATTGTGAGGAGCTAATTATTTCTTTTGCAGGACTAGCTCCTAGATTGTGGGTAGAGGCAACAACTAGACCCTAGAATAGGCGGCATAATGTGTTGTTGATGAATAAAATCCCAGTATAGGCAACGATTTTGTTAGATATGTATTTATTTGTTGTAGTGTGATGTTTTTTGGACTCCAAAGTCTATTTTGCAGAACTTTATGGATTTTATGGTTGCAAGGGTTTCACTAGATTATATCATGTATGATAGTATGTGATTGGCATGTTTAATCAAATACATCAACCTACCTATGTATCTTCACGTTCATAGAGTCTATTGTTGAATTCTGTTGTCTTGACCTTAACCAAAAAGTACCCTTCGTTCAAGACGAAATATTTGTTAAAAGCATGGGAAGCTTCTATACCTTATTTTAACACTTGGATTGGGAAGTTTCATCAAAACTATACGGTGTTTATTGATGTTCTTGGAAGAACAACTTTGAGAAGTTTCACCAAAATTATAAGGTGTTTATTGATGTTCTTGGAAGAGCAACTTCGATATTTCGGATAGAGGCAAGGGATTTACCATGTTTGTTTATGTATTTTAGGGGAATATATGAATTCTACTTGATTTTTTTTAGTTGTATATGCAAGATTGCAACATAATTGACAAACTTTGCATATTTGCTAATTTTGGTTTGGATTCACAATAGTGAAGTTTTTTTTTTTTTATGAGTTAATTGGGGTTTTGGTTTACATTGGACATGCAAATTACTTATGCAAACTTGCAATGTGCTTGACAAACTTTGCATATTTGTGGATTTTGTTATGTATTCACAAGGATCCTTGTGAATATGCATATGGAAATAGTGAAATTTATTTGTTTTTTGAGTTAATTGGGGTTTTGGTTTCCATTGGGCATGGGAATTTTGGGAATGAATTTTGGTAAATAATCAAAATTATTTAATTTTTATCATTAAAATGGGGAATTGGTTTCAATTGGCCAATTACATTGGGGTTATTGTTTCCATTGGCCAATTCCATTGGGGTTTTTGTTTCAATTGGCCATAATTTAATTTAATATGGTTTAATTTTTCAATCTAGGGAAAATAAATTGATGAACAAAGATAAAAAAACATGAAAAGAAATGAGGAAAATACCTCACAAAGAGGAGGTTTATCCAAGGGTGGAGATGGAGGGCTTTGGCACACCCAAAAATGCATTCGCGCAGTCGAGATTTGCTCCAAAATTGTCCAATATCCATGCGGTGAGGAGAAAAAGATGGTCTCGGTCTATTTAAAAAAAAAAGGCTTTCCAAATCGCGCCTCCTTTTTAGTGAACAAAATCGCGCACGTGATTTTGTTCACTAAAATGGAGGCACAATTTGTTTTACTATCCTAGTTGGCATGCCTATTGGCAGCCTTGGGACTAGGATTGGAAGGTTCGGGATTGATTAGGATGATTTCTTTTTTTTGGATTAAGAGTGATTGAATTCACTTTACCATTGCATCTAAAATGTCCCTCAACTTCTTGCACA
>LPNX010826130.1:201849-248979 GCA_001517045.1 Pseudotsuga menziesii | reverse complement strand
TATATATATATATATATATATATAACATGAGTCACCATAATGCATGTGATGATGAAAAGAAAAATTGCTTTGAGGACTACTGGGATAACTTCAAGGACATATGCCATCCTATACTACACTCAAACATCATGGGTACAATACGAATGAGATCCCAGGTTTGATAGCATAGCCATACACAACTTCATAGCTGAGACACAAGAAACATGGTGTCTATCCAACATAGAGTTCTAAGTTGGGTAAATACTTTGATCTCACAAGTCCAGGTTTGATTCAAAGGTAAAGTCTCAAGGATGGAAGTAACAGATGGACGAAAACAATGAGAAGTTGTTACAAGCATAGCTAGGACATGGTTAAGTCTGCATATGGTAGGAAATACTAGTGATCATATGCAGAAGTATTATCACTCAAGACCACTAAAATGCTCATAGTAACAAGCCTATAATATCAACCAATATTATGAAATCACCACTATTAGTCACCATGCCAACTCAAATTTATTAAAGTAAGTAATACAAACAAATAATAACACCCAAATGCAACATATATACCTACTCAATCATATACCTGCCTCTGAAAATTACCCTGAGAACCACCTATGACTGCATAGGGGCAAGGGAAATATATATCAGTTTCCATCTCTGCAACTCTGCCAATTGAACCATGACTAAACCAATTCATCTCAATGGGTTCAAGCTCAGCTAAGTCTTGACAAGGGATACTGTTGTGTTGCTCAGTAGGATCTACCTAGCTCTGAAAAAGTACTTTCATTGTTGATCACTAATTAAGGAGATGCTCAACTCATGTAGGGCTAACTTTGACTAGGAAAAAAATAGTTTGTTGTATCATGGTAACTCCATGTGGGACAAGTGCTCTAATGGGGAGAGTGTTTGAGAACCCTAGAATCTCTAGTCCACAACACCTGTATCATCATCAACAAAAATCCATCTATACTAGTATGAAACATATTCAACTGTACATTTGTTACTTGCACAGAACATAATTTATACCAATCTTTGCAGACCAATGTTTAGCATGCCTCATATGTATAGAGAGAAATAATACTAAAATAAAATGGTGAAATGGAATACTGAAATGTAGATCTAATATTTTTTTTATTAATTGAAAACAATAAAGCACACACACATAAGCTTGCAATCAAACAAACACCTGGACTAATGTAAAAAAAGATAAAAGGTTAAGTACTGCTTAAGTGAGCTTATTCAGTCCTGTCTACCCTACTCTAACAAATTCAGCCATTGCTAGGTGAAATCATAGATACAATGCAACCATTCATTACATGGATCAATAATTTGTCCTTAATTCTCTTTATCAATACATGTAAAAAATAGATAAGATGTTAATTCCTTTGAAATCATGGTATTCTTGACTTGTCCAAAATTCAAGAAAATATCATAATGGTGCAAAATATATTGATGCCAAACTTGAGACTAACCCTTGCAAATCTCATCCACCCAACCATTGATGGCATTATAAAAATAATGGATTTTTATCATTGATGGAAGAAAGGATGAAATGCTCAATCCAAACCTTCCTGACATATGTTTTTCTCCTCATATACCATACTTTCATACTCCATTACGTTCACATTATGATCAGTGGTAAAAAAAAGTAGCGACAATTTAGAACTAAAAAAAAATGAGATTGAGATTAGTCCCTCTTGGTGCTCAATAATTGAGAAAAGATGGAATCGATCTTTGTAAATCTTCTCAATCAAGCAATCAATGGGATGATTAAATTGGATAATGTTATTCACCAATGATGACTAGAAAAAGAGATAAAATGGTTTTTCCATCAACCACTTAGCATTCAAAAGCTCCTCGTTGAACCCGTAGCACAACAAAATTTCATTTTAAAGGGACACCTCCTTCACAAGCTGGGATGGGAGGGTGGATTGAAAAATAATAACTTTTTTTGCATGAGAAAAAGGTTTTAACCCCAATTTCACATGTGATAAGGCATATTTTATAGGGGAATCATCTAAGCTCAGCACTAACCTCCCAAGGACCAAACTCGTTGTGACTATTCAAATTCATATTTCTAATAAACTCATCTTGACTAAGGAATGAACGGGAAATATCATCAACATTAAGCAAATATGTTACTTGAAGTTTATTCATTATAATGATTCCATCTTGGAAATTGCAACAAGGATCAATTTTGGTCAAGTTGAGTTACAACTACATTGTCATGAAGTGATTTACCCTCAGCAAAAGTCTAATTGTTTTCAATTTTTCCTCGGTTGCATAGAAATATGAATCAACATTTGGATTCCTTGAATTTTGATTAGAAAAATCGTTAACCAAGAAATGAATATGAGGCTTCTTCTTTAAAGGTTCACAAATGGATACACAAATGAAAGGCTCAACTATATATATTTCTTGATGGTTCTTATTAGGATCCCTTTTGTGATTCATATCTAACTCTCTATATGTTCCTTCCTTAGGAAAAGATGATTGGGTAGTTTGTATGATTTTAGTAAGCTCCCATTCTAAGTAAATATTCAAATCAAAGTCTTGAGGGCCTTAAATGGGCTCACTATCATACATAATTTCATCATGGGATTAACTTAGGTTATTCTTTCAAATCTCTATGGCATCCTTGCTAATTACGTGATTTCTTAAAAGGTGAAATAAAGGCACACTCACAATGGGTTCGAGTGAGGAGAAATAAATTTTATAAGGACAATCATTAGGTATTCCATTATCAGAATTCTGATCATCTTCATCAAGTCGACTCTCATCAACACAATTATTTTTTGATTGTTGTTCCATGGACTCATTAATGCTCTCATCCCATTCATTTCTTAATAACTTAGTAAAAATGTCATATCCAGTGATGGGTCCCAGTGATAAATGGTCAAACCACAACCGTGCATCCCCATTTAGGGATGCATGTAAGGATTGCATATAAACAACTTTGTCATCCATGCCTGGATATTCCATATAATACCACAAGGAATCCAAATGACTTTCAATCAATATAACATTGTTTACATAGAAATGATGAAATCGTTTAATGTACCCTTTTGGCATAGGATGAGGTGCCCCATATATTTCAAAGAAATTGAAAGGTGATGGCTTATCCCATGTTCTAACTACTCCGTCTTTTCTTCTACATATGTGGTTTGTATAGGCTTGGACATCAAATCTAGAAGGTTCATAATTAAACGAATAGGGAAAATATGGTTATCATAATAGTCTTGATATTCAGGTTCATACCCATAAGAAAATTCAAAATCATTCTCATATCGAGATTGTGAATTTGCTTCTAGTTTCTGTTTTAGCGTTGTTATATTTTTAGTCATTCCCTTCATGCATTATATGAATACATCATATTTCATTTTGACGTATAGTTTCAATATTGTAAGGATAGGTTTGAGTTCACTTCTTAATGGAGTTGCTTCATGGAGTCACCAGGTGAGCTCAAGACCCTGCTCACCAAGTAGTAAAGATATGTCATTGGGAAGGGTATAGATGAGTAAAAATTGATGGTCATATATTGTTATACAAAAGAGAAATAAAACCATAAAAAATAATATGGATGCGATATGATTAATACAATGTGCAAAGGTACACTCGCAGACACTAGAGGTAAACCTATACCTCCCTGGAAATGACGTTAAAAATGTGATTACTGGTTATGTATCTACCCCTTGAGGTTATCCTATTTAGGATGGTAGAGGGGGGGAAGCCACCACAATGACATGCAAAGGTCTTGGTCTCTAGGTAGATTACCGGTTTTCACACCAACCAAGTCCTTTGTTTCTATCGGAAAACTATATGAGATGGCCAAGGGGGAAACCCTAGTCTCTCCTTGCAGAGAAACAATGATGAACAAGACACCTAAAGAAAGATTCAAGCAAATAGAACATGGAATTACTTGTAAGGAAAATGGAAGTGCTTGGGGTGAATGGCTAGGATGAACCTATGGGTTTTGAGTTAGAGAGATGAAATACTCCTCAAATCCAATCTCATATCTTATTTGTGAATGCCTAACACACGATTCGATTACTTCGATAATAGATAAAGAAAATGCATACATACACAGGCAACTAGAGACAAACCACCCACTAAAACTAGTAACCATAATCACCTAAGGTGCACTTAGAGAAAAAAGCCAGCACCTTAACATTTGCAAAATGGAGTCAAATAATCCTGAAAACTAAGCCTTAAGGGTTTTAAGATGTAGCCACAAATAGTGAAGTGGTGGATTCCACTAGTTCTAAGTAAAATTATTTATGAAACAAAACAAGCTTTTTAATTAATATTTTATTTAGATTGTCTCATGGATAGAAAATAAAAATATATAATAAGAATGAAAAATCCTTACCTAGATACGACAGACAAATGCCAAAATGGTGAATATTAGTCTCACATAGATCAAATGGGAAGATTTGATGAAGTTCTGGTTCAATTTGAAACAACCCAGTGATCTAATGCATCCTTATTCAATGCTAAGTGAATATAAAATCAGTTAGATCAGCAAGAGAGATAAGAAAATGTTTTTAAATTTATAAAAGCTGAGGATCGACATGCGTAAATGAATTCACTTGTGAAACAAGGTTGAAGGAAAAAGAAATAATTCAGTGTACATTGTTCAAACATTCCTAGAAAAATTGAACAACCAAAAGACAAAATTAGTCAGCATAACATTACATTCAATATCATTAACATGTGTGTAATACAATGATGATACAATAGGGCGAATTCGAATACACTAGGTAGGATTCAAATTCACCTACTTGGATTGAATTTAATGCTAACTCAATGTGAGAAAATCACCACTAAGAGATCACTAATATAAATCCAGACAACTAAATCAATTCCCAACCAGTTAACTGAAGAAGGTAGGTATAAAAAGGAGCCTCGCCTCAGTTTTCGGTACAGAAATTAGGGCTTTTTGAGTGAGCCTAGCATAGGATTTTTCTCCTCATCAAAATCGAATTTTAGAGACCTGGATCAATATTTTTGGTTGGGTGAAACTTCAGGAAAGTCAAACCCTAGTTTGACCCCGAGCTAGAAAAGCCCTAAATACTAAAACTGCTAAGTTTTGGTACATTCTCTATATCCAAATATTGGCGAAGTATTAAAAGCTAAAAATGGCAGGGACTGAAGATAAAATCCTGATGAACATTTTATTCAGACTTCAGCCATAGATTCACTATATTCTAGGAGATATGATCCCTCCAAGTTAGGGTTCCATCCTCTTCTAGAATTCATCCCTAAACAAGACACCTAGGGAGAATTACAATATATTGGGCTACAGAGGTACAAATGGAATTCCCAAATATTTTCTAGAAAGGGAGTGGACTGCAATTTCTTTGGTCTAAATTTTGGACTCAGAATATGAACCAATGACATGTGGAGGTCAATACAATTTCACTATTCTGAATAGTCCTATAACAGGTCACCCTGGGAAAAGGATCATAAATCCCAATTGGTGAAACAAATTCTGATGAAACCTATGGTTTTGGATCAGGGACATGCGATGTTACCTCAGTACAAAATTTTGGACACATAGGAGTAGTAATTTCAGAGATATCACAGAAACAGTAACAGGAAGTTTTGCAGAAGAAATTGGAAAACTAGGGCTTCCTGTTCCGGGAGCTTCCCTCCACTGTTTTCAGAAAAGGAGTACATTGGACAGCTTTATTTGAATAGATATATCTGTCTATCCAATAAGATCTAATAGATTATAAGTTTTGAAATAGGGTTTCTGTGACAAACCCTAGATTAGCTAGCTCTGGAACCAGGACGGACACCTCAAATCGGTAAGATCTAATCCTTTGCTATTCTCATTTGAGGTTTTCATTTCAATATGATCTATCACATCAGCTTGATGATAATCTTGGTGAAGTTGACAAATTCCAAGCATGGAAGTATATGATCTCTCTGAAGAAAATGAATTAGACACCTACATGAGTAGAGAGGTTCCATTTCCAGAAGGAGATGAGGCTAGAATCCTTACATAAGAAGAACTTGGTCAAGGCCAAGAAGAGTATGGTTGATTCAGTCACGGATCAACTTGTACCACAAGTGTCTTCCCTAAAGACACCGATGATGTTTGATTCCTTGACCAAGATATTTGAATGGAAGAACATAAATCGAAATATGACCTTAAGAAACCAGTTGAAGGAAGTGAAGATCCAGAATGCAGAGACCATACAGTCATACTTTACAAGGGTCTCTCAAATCAAAGAACAACTTGAAGCGGTAAAATAAAAAGTGAAGAATGCAGAAGTGGTGATAGCCACCTTGAATGGCCTCCCAGGATCATGTGATTCATTCATTTGAGGAATGTGTGCCAGAAGGAAGTGATTACTTTCAATAGCCTCCAAGAAGAAGAAGAAGCTCGACTCATAAGAAGAGAAGAGAAGATGGGAGCAATTGAAGATCAAGCTCTCATCATCCAAAGAATACCCTCAAGCGATGATGAATATGAAGAACTAAACTCTTGAAGCACCTCTGATCCTCCTTAGCATTTGGATAAGAAATGATGCTATCATGAATGAAGAAGACGATGAAACTGAAGGATTAAGAAGGAGTCTACCCACGAAACAAATAAAGATAAGTATTCAATTGTCATTTCATGATATTGTTTTATTATGCATTTGTTTATATTCAGTTGATGTATTATGCATGATAGGATGTTTGCATTAATGACAGTATACTACTAATATGGATGTTATGGGTAAGTAGCTCATGGTTCTATACAACTCTCCATTGTTACTTATCTATAATGAAACCTCTTGCTGACATATTGGATTAGTGCACAATCTCAATGTTGTCCTGGTAGATATGGAAGGTGTCTAGAAAGTTTCTGTGAGATATGGATGGATGATGTATTAGATAAAATAGTTGCATGATCATATAGTTATGCATAAGAATTTTTCATTATGAATATACCTTATGAAATGTTTCTAACCATACAACTGCATTTGACTTGTAGGAAAGATCGCATACATAATCACCTACAATAAAAGAAGGATGAGACTTGTTCTGAAGAACAAGTGACGACAGTTCAAGATGAAGAATAATATGACGAATGCAGCAACATCATTGATGCAGAACCTTCAAGCTATGAAGAAGTAACCAAGAAGAAAGGGAAGACCAGTTCAAGAAGAATGATGTCTAGGATGTAGTATCGACACACAAAGAGAAGTTCGTAGTTCCATCATGCAATTGATGGAAACATCGTGGGATACAAAGCAAGATTCGTAACATGAGGATTCTCATGAAAAGAAGGCATAGACTATGAAGAGACATTTGCAGCTAGTAAGAGTTGAAGCACATACATGATGAGCTTGGTGAAGATCTTAACCTTTGATACAAGGTTGAAGATGCAAGTCTATACACTAGATGGTAACATAGAATATTAGTAGCATAGGAAGCTACTTGTCACTCTGGTACATAATGTTTTAGTCCATAAAGTATAGAAGACAGAGGGACTATAATGCTTTGCTTCAAAGGGAGTGACTACAGAATATCCTGACGATCGACATGGTATGACAGGATGGACAGATTATTGATGACTTTAAGCTTTATTGAGAGTAAAGTGAATTCCAACCTTTGCTTCAAGGTTGAAGGCGTAAGACCAGTGATGCTCCTGTTATGTGTCAATGCACTATTTAGGCATGGAGGTGTGGAAAAAGGAAGTATGCAGTAGAGATCCTGAAGAGGTTTAGGATGATGGACTGCATAACCACACCTATGGCATCGAACTTAAAGATATTGAGTGTTGCTTCATGAGAGATGGTTGATGCTACGATGTATCGTCAGATGATTGGTTGACAAATCCGAGAAATGTTCACTTGATTGCCGCAAATCATGTTCTGATGTAACTGAGGGGTACAGTTGATTATGGGCTCAAGTACGATGCAAATCAAAGGATTAACCTAGAAGGTTATGTTGATTCAAATTGGGCAGGCAGTGCTATCGATACGAAGAACACCTCAGGGTGCTGCTTTAGTATGGGTTCAGGTGTGATCTCTTTGTTTAGCAGGAAGAAATCCTGTGTGGCACTGAGTACAGCTGATGTACAGTATGTTGCAACTTGTTCATCTAGTTGTGAGGCAGTATCACTGCGGAAGCTACTGTCTAATTTATTTGATCTTCTGTTGGATGCTACTTGTATACATTGTGACAACCAGAGTTGCGTAAAGTTGTCAGAAAATCCAGTGTTCCATGACAAGTTAAAGCATATTGAGATCAAGTACCACTATATCAGGGATATGGTGTAGAGGGGAGCAGTGAAGCTCTAGTATGTTGCAACGGAGGAAGAGATAGATGATGTATTGACAAAGCCATTGGCTAGGGTGAAGTTCGAGTACTTCAAGGAGAAACTTGGTGTTCTATAGATAGAATTTTCCTCCAAGGGAAAGTGATGAGTCCCATATCCATTCTGACATGGTGAGAGGATTGGTTCCTTCCATGGTCAGATGTAAGGGCTAAGCCATTATGTCATGGTGAGAGGATTGGTTCCTTCCATGTTAGATATGAGTGTTGAGATCCATAGCCATTTTGACGAGTAGGTCAGATATAAGGGATGAGCCATTCTATCATGGTGAGAGGATTGGTTCCTTCCATGTCAGATATGAGTGTCAAGATCCATAGCCATTCTGATGAGTAGGTCAGATATAAGGGCTGAGCCATTCTATCATGGTGAGAGGATTGCTTCCTTCCATGTCAGATATGAGTGCTGGCCATTCTATCGAGTAGGATAGATGTAAGGGCAATTGCTATTCTTTGAATGGAGCTGCTTGGTGAGGTACCAGGAACACTCATTCTAGGACTGAGTATCCATTCTGATGTGATAGAGGGATGCGTTCCGTGTGCGTTCCCACTTGATCAGATGTAAGGGCTGAACCATTCTTTCATGGATAAAGGATTAAGTTCCTTCCATGTCATATGTGAGTGTTATCCATTCCGACGAGTAGGTCGGATGTAAGGGCAACTTCCATTCTCTAGGAGAATGGAGGCACCTAGTCAGTTACCAGGTAGCTCAGTCGAGGAGGACTAGGGGCCATTCTGATATGACTGTAGGATTGGTTCCTACAAGATTAGATGTGAGTGCAAGCCCTTCCATCACTATGAGTAGGATGTGTTAAGGATGGATGTAAGTGCAGAGCCTCACTATGAGCACAATGTGTTCCCTCCTACATGAATGTAAGTGCAGAGCCTTTTCATCATTGTGAGCAAGATGTGTTCCGGCCTGGATGGAAGTATAGAAATATTTCATTATTGTGAGAAGGATGTGTTCCAGTCTAGATGAAAGTGAGAAACATCTTCCATCATTGTGAGTAGGATGTGTTCCAGCCTGGATGGAAGTACAGAACTCTTCCATCATTGTGAGTAGGATGTGTTCTATCCTGGATGGATGTGAGTACCGTGCCTTTCTGACGAGTAGGTAAGATGTAAGTGATAAGCCTTTTCACAGATGATAGTAGTTGTGTCCTATCATGCTAGTGAATGTGATGCTGGGCATTTTTTATGTGATTATAGGATTGGTTCCTATATGATCAGATGTGAGTGTTGGGCGTTCCTTTTTGATGAGTAGGTCAGATGTAAGTGATGGATGGGCCTTTCTAACGAGTAGGTTAGATATAATTGCTAAAGAATACCTACATGGAGGATAGACCTACAACCAACATGAAAAAGGGATGGCTCTGTAGAACTTCCTGTGACAAGAAGAATCATGAGATAGCACCCATGATGATCTAGATCCGGTGAAGATGATCCAGCAGTGATGATCCAGATCCAATGATGATCCAGATCCAATGAAGATGATCCAGAAGTGATGAACTAGATCCAGTGAAGATGATCTAGATTGAGTGATGATCTAGATCCAGTGAAGATGATCTAGCAGTGATGAACTAGATTGAGTGATGATCCAGATCTAGTGAAGATGATCCAACAGTGATGATCCAGATCAAGTGATGATCCAAATCTAGTGAAGATGATCTAGCAGTGATGATCCAGATTGAGTGATGATCTAGATCAAGTGATGATTTCCAGTGATGATCCAGATCGAGTGATGATCCAGATCCAGTGATGATGCCCAGTGATGATCCAGATCAAGTGATGATCCAGATCCAAATGAAGATGACTTACAGATGAATATGACTTGAAGATGAAGATGACCTAAATATGACGAAGCTTGATGATGACCCAGATGACACAGATAAGAATACTTGTGCTAATAAATTTTGTCGAGAGAATACCTTCCTAGTTAAGAGGGATTGTTGATGTAATAGTAACTTAGAAATGTATTCATCCATATTTATTATGTATTGTAATGTATTTGAGTCATGTCATACCTCGGTTTTTATTCCGGGAAGTTTCTATAATGAGAAATTCATGTCAAGTCATTGTGGGTAACCCTCCTATTGGTCAAGGGTTAATGCCCCCATAGTTGTGGGGCCCTTGGGTTATTAGACTATCGTAGTGAAGTCGACCTTGGGTGAGTCATTGTAAGTTGGGGCAATAGTCCCCACCATTGCATTACCCTCCTGTTGGTCAGAGGAGGCAAAGTCCCCATAGGTGGTGGGGCACTAGGGTTATTAGACACTCATAGAGATGTCGAATCTATCAAGTAATTCTTAAGTGAGGTCGACATGTTGGAGTGGGTTCCAAGTGACAGCCTCTTTATTTATCATACTCATACACACACACTCACTCGTTGGTGCACATGAGTGAGGGAGGAGAATCTCTCTCAGTGTGAGAGAGAGAGACTGTTGTTGTCAGGAGATCATCTTACTATTTTTCGGTTTTACATTTCTTGTTGATTCTATCTCCGAGGAAGTTGCGGGGTTTTCTCCTTTATGGTTTCCCCAAGGAAAATTATTTGTGTCTCTTGTCTCTTGTGTTGTGCTTATGTTTTATTGTTGTGCTTGTTATTCTCTCAGTTAAAAGATCTGAAGATCATAATGCTAGCTTGAATGATAAAAATATAACAAGGTAGTATGGATCTATGAAATATATGTGGTATAGGAGTTAAATTGAAGTTGTGGAGGCTTAGAAAATAAGAAAAATGGCCAAAATTGATAGGGAAAGTACCACAATGATTTTACCAAAGTAGATCTAGAAAGATCTAGCCACCAACGAAGAAAACCAAAAGGGACCCACTTAGGGTTTTATGAAAAAGTGGACAAAGTGGACCCAAAAGGTATATTGGGGCATGGAATGACTATATAGGGATGCTTGAAGGATATATCTATGAAAATTAGTTGGGTTTAAGTATACCCAACTAATAGATCTAAAAACGTATCCACCCACCTAAAAGGGGTGCCCCCACCTAGAGATACTAGTGCTAGATCTCAAGGAAAATTGATTTTGATTTAAATGAAATTCGAGATCTAGGGTTTATTCAACAATATTCAAGTGGGTTTTAATGGTCATCATAAAAAACTCATCGGATCTATCAGATCTACAAAACTATGTTTTGAAGAAAGGGTTTGACGGACAAATGGATAAAATAATGAAAAATACTACTAACCTTACAGACCATACCTGAAAATACTTGTGGAATCCTTGAATGTCGATGATCCTTTCACTTAGTTACAATTTTGAGCTAGATCTAGAATAAAGGAAGGAAAAATTCCCAATCGACGTAGTGTGCCCCCTCTTCTCCTCCCGCAAAATCAAACTGCGAATGAGATTTGTTCACGGATGAAAAATATAAGCTGCGTACGTCATCTATAGAAAGAGATCTAATGAACAAAGGATCAATTAAAGAACTCCCTAAAGATGTACTGATTTTACTGCAAGACTATGCAAGATACCTTAGCAATCTCCTCCAACCAATTCGCTACCTTGCAAAAGATCAGTACAACCACCACAGAAAAATATTCATTTGCATGCAAGATCCACTGAAATTTCTAAGAAAGAGGCATAAAAATCACATCCAAGTACATTCACAAATATTCCATGAGTTTTTGCAAAACATTTCTTGTGTTCAATATTCTTAGAGCCAAAAGTCCATTTACAAATGAGAGAGCATATCAATATATAGATCTCTCAAGTACATAAAATGTAGATCCAAAAGATCAAGGGTCAAGATAAAAATATAAAAACAATCTAATCAACAACTAATATTATCGGGATACATCATACACGAATCAAATCAATAATATAAGGGGGTCGCACCACTAGAATTTCCCAATGAGGGGGTGCACCACATAAAATGACTAATAAACATAAGATAGCACATGGTGTGGGACAGGAGGTTATAATATCGTTTACTAGAATGGCCTCATGGAAAAACAACAAGGATTGGTGGTCAAATATACAAAGGAGTCAATAAAATCACTAGGGTGTCTCCCTCCAAAATACATCAAAACACCCTCAAACTGCAAAAATCAAGGGTGTGTGGACCCTAGGTGCAATGAATTTGATGTTGTATGATGAAGGTGACCCAAAAAATATTCCTTGAAAAAATTCCATTCCATTTATTTGCCTCATTTTCCCAAATTGACATCCTCATCAACCATTTTTTATTATTAGAATGTTGCCTAGGGAATATAAAACTACCAAAATCTCACCGAGAACAAAAAAATGAATCCAGCTGACTGTACATATGTGTATGGAACCATATATATATTTTTAAATTGGCTAGTTTCACCACGAATATCCTCTCTGGTGACCTAGGACACATTCCCTTGTTTGCATTGTGTTTTATCTTGAGCTTCCGAGGGAAAAACTACTGCAAAAATCCTAGAAGACCCATATCTCTTGTATCTTCCTGAAACTGAAAACCACTTACACCAATGGAATAAGAATGTCCAAATAAAATAGGAATGAGTACTCATACACAATATGTATATTAATAAATATACATCAAAGCCCCATCTATGTTAGAACCATAATAATAATAAAGCCTGTAACTATTATTAATCATAAAAATAATACAAGCCATCATAGTAAATCATCATATGAAGCATGAATATGTATAATGGACATTGATAGACCATAAATGATCATCATCCACAACCATCAGTCTAAAACTCATCCCAAACCTGGTCATGGCTTGGTCAACATTGGATTGATCAGGTCAAGACTGATCAAATGATGGCCCAAGTGCTAAAATCAGATACTACAAATACAAAATGGATGTGCATGCTCATTTATCTATGTTAAAAATGAAACTCAAGTACAATTATCTTCTGTTGGTGATTATAAGCACAACATATATATAAATATCCCAAATCAAAATTATCAACTGCTTTAAACAAGAACCTCTGGTGTATACTCATTTATAGATTTATTCATTTTGCTAGTCACGGGTGAAGGTGAATGAAGCCAGGTAAGGTCAAGGGGATGAATTCACACTCAAAACTGTAATCATTTAGGCTAAAGGATAAGGGAATCCATTAAACGCATAAGTTGGACTATGTGAACAATAGGGAATGGTAGTGTCTCACAAATGGGTGGAATGATGAGAAGAATCCACTAGAATCTATACAAGCAATCATTTTTAATATTTATTTGCACAACAATATACACTAGCTAACCTCTAGAAGTAGGTGCCCTGGTAAGCCTTTTGGGATTCCATAAAATGACAAAGACACAACCTTTTGGGGTCCAGTCTTGCCCTGTTTTTCTGTGAAATAAAATGAGTCGTACATTATACAAAGAATGAGCGCTCATATTCTAGCCATCAACTTTATTTGAAAATATTTATTTTTATTAAATTTTCAGCCTCCAAGAGCAGGTTCCCTGGAAATCCTTCTAGCAATCCATAAAATGACTACGGCTTACCCTAAAAGGTTTTCCTCACCCTGATACCCCATGGGGATAAATGAGCCTTACACCATGCAATGGATGAGTGCCCATATCTTGGAAACTGACCTGTTTTAATTTTATTTGTTGTAGTGTCTAAGGACACTTTTATTTTGCTAGGAGGGAATCCATTTAGAATAAATTTAAGATCTGATTCCTTAGTGTCAAAACACGCTTATTTGGTAGGACTACTTGTGTTCAATACCTAGAGGTATAC
This sequence comes from Pseudotsuga menziesii, assembly GCA_001517045.1. NCBI lineage: Eukaryota > Viridiplantae > Streptophyta > Pinopsida > Pinales > Pinaceae > Pseudotsuga > Pseudotsuga menziesii. The sequence continues at coordinate 234,966 of LPNX010826130.1, read as the reverse complement.
AATCCTTGTGATAAGCATCACACAAACCAACATCGAGGCACAATTTAAACATGGATACCTATTCCAACATGGAGGTGAAGGTTGGAGAAATCCTAAATGTCATTGATCAAGTTACAAGTCAAGGTCAATCAACAATAAGGGGAACTCAATGGATGAACAAAGCTAATGAAAATGGTGCCAAGACTAACAAGTTGTGTCATAAGGGGGAAATGACCAAATCCAAACTAGAGTCTAAATTCCCAGACAGCTGTCTTCGAGTCTAGATTCCAAAAAGAAATTGCCACACAAACTTATTGAGAATTTTGGATCCTTCTTGGAGAATCTTGGGTGTCAAACACTATAAAAACACAGATGCAAAATGTACTTCTCTATCCAAACATTATTTCATGGACTGAAAAATGGTTGCACAGTCCAAAAAATGTCTGCACATATGAAAAATCTTGTACAATCCAAAAACATGCCCGCAGAGTCCAAAAAAATCCCATAGAGACCAAAACCTTCCCGCATAGTCCAAAAAAATCCCATAGAGACCAAAACCTTCCCACAGAGTCCGAAAAAATCCCTACACAAGCTTAATGGAGTCAAAAAATAATGTCCGAGTCATAATCTTATTTCTTGGAATCCAACACAGTCTTCACTCCTTCACAATCCACAAAAATGCCTGCACAACCTTCTTAAGAATCTTGGAGCCTTCTTCGAGAATATGAGGTGTCAAGCACTCTCAAAAATTAGATCCAGAATGTACTTCTCCACCCCAACACCATTTCATGAGACAAAACAAATGCATGCACAATCAAAAAAAATTCCCACACAATAAAAAAACATTCCTGCATTGACCAAAAAATGCCTGTGCAAACCAAAAAATGGCTGCACAATCCAAAAAAATCTTGCATAGTCCCAAAAAATGCCTACACAATCCAAAACAATTCCCACACAACCTTCTTGGAGTCCAAAAAATATACCCTCCAATATTATTTCTTGGAATCCAACATATTCTTCAATCCACAATCCACAAAAATGATTGCATAGGCCAAAAAATGCCCACACAATCTTCACTCCTTCACAATCAAAAAAAAATTACCACACAACCTTCTTGGAGTCCAAAGTCCAAAAAGAAATGCTTGCACAACCTTCTAGAGAATCATGGAGCCTTCTTGCAGAAAATTGTGTGTTAAGCACTCTCAAAACTTAGATCCAAAATGTACTTCTCCACCCCAACATCATTTCATGGACTAAAAAAAAATGATGTGCAATCCCAAAAACATTCTTTCATAGTCCCAAAAAAATGCTTGCACAGACCAAAAAATGCTTGCACAGTCAACAAAAATGCATGCACAACCTTCTTGGGGTCCAAAAAAAATTCCCTTATAGTTTTATTTCTTGGAGTCCAACACAGTATTCACTATTTCAAAATTCACAAAAAATCCCAGAGTTTGCACGCATAGTTTCAAAAATGCTTGCAAATTTCTTATTAGGTAAGTAATTTCTTTATTTTTTTTAATTTCAAGGCCGCTACCATTGTGAAATATTCATAGTAGCACGTATTAACGGTATAAAACATTCTTGCATATCCTTCTCAAAGTCAAAAAAAATCCTTCACAGTCCAAAAAATGCTTGCAACTTCCTCATAAGGTAAGTAATATCTTTATATTTTTAATTCCAAGGCCCCTACCATTGTGAAGTCATCATCGTCACATATATTACCAGTATAAAACAATGCTCACACACCTTTCTTGGAGTCCAAAAAATACCCTCACACTATGGGTTGACTTCAATCATCTATTGTACCAAACCAAACTAATTCATATAGTTTAAAACCCTCTAAGATGTGGAATGCCCTTATGTAAATAGGATGGAAGTTATTAAGATGACTCATCAAGTCTTAAGCCTTAAGAAACTGGAAACCTTCTATATGTCTTTATGCAGGAATGAAATGTTGTGAATAGGCACAATGAAGCGGGTCACAATCTAGGACATGATGCTATAGGTCTATCATTTTTTTCATAAAGTATCATTGCTAATGTCTTTCATTACCATCTCTTCAGGATGTTGAAATAAGGCTTAACCACAGGAAAATGGGTAGATATGAATGCTAGTTATTGCTTTCATGTGAGCCTTGGCCCTGCTCCAGAGAATTCACTTCAACAGGTCTGAAAAAAGAGGAATGCAAAGTTATGACTACTACATGGCTAAATCCTAGCTAGATAATATTGTTGTATGATCAAAAGACATTTGTAGGCCTAAAACATAACAAATTAATTCCACAAAAAAAGTCAATCCTTAAGAACCTGCTTCTTCCTATAATTTAATTCTACATGACAATTGTTTTGAGCCATAGATTCCAACCATCCCTTCTACAATTTACCTAGTGAAAAGTAATTGTCACAACCTTTAAGGCCTCTGTAGACATTCTTTAACATCATCATTTCACTATTTCCAACCTAAATATCAATGAAACCAAGCAACAAGAGGACTAAGGCTCTAGTAAAGATGAAGGTCATGTTGTTATAAGGAACAAAACATGCCCATAATCAAATTTACAGTTGATATCATGTTCAAAATACCATGGAAACAATAGAATTATAGAATGGAATGAAAACACCCATGCAAATAGTGGGTAATAGATAGGAAGTTGTTGTTTATTATTAGAATGCATGAAAATATAAATTGTTTGGCAGCATGCTTAGTGACATCTTTGAGTGAGGAATAGAAAAAGGCCTACCAAAACCAATATAACAATGTTATATCTCTAAAGAGTGGGGAGACATGGGACCCTCATTAGAGGAAATTTGAGGTCTAAAATAGGCCTCCTAAGGAAAATGATAAAATAATAGTTAAAATAATAAAATAATAGTTATTAATTTTGGAGGAAGAATGAAAAAAACTACTTTTTTTGTTTGTATTTTCAACATATCTCCCTGTGTTTTTACTCGCCCCGCTACCCCAAAATCAACAAATGCTTGAAAAAACTTGATGATGACATCATCATCACGTGTGTTTAGGTATTTCTTATTTTTGGAGTAGCAGGAACCGCCAAAAGTATGCAGTGTGGGTAATCATTGGATGTGTAATTAAATTCCGCATCCAACGAGCTCTCCCGCCTGAAATTTGAGTAAAAACATAGGGAGATATGTCAGAAATACGAACAAAAAAAAATAGTTTTCTTTTATGACAAATATGTCAATTCAACCATTATGGTTGACTCATTTTATTGAAATTCTATTGGTTCTTGAATTCGAAATCACAAAATTTATTGTTAGTTCATTTTCTTATAAGGCCCATTTTAGACCCCAAATTTCCTCTAATGTTTGTGCAATCCATGGAGGTGTAGTATGGTTTTTTTCGGTGAATGAACTTTGAAGAGATGAGTTTCTTTCTATATCATGTATGAATGAAACATATCACATACTGTGAGAAAACTGTTCGTGTTGTCTCTTTTGGGTGTCAAGTTGAAACCTTTAATTATCTTCCATTTTGTCTCGACACGGGTGTTGAATAGAAGTCCTCATTCACAGACATAGTATTATTTATTAAATGTGATTATTGTTTACTGTTTAACTTACATTTTTGAAGAAAGACAGATTGAGAAAGTGGAAATTGTTTATAATATGGAAAAATTCGACTCTCTTTAAATAACTCTTCCACATCTTAGATGAGTCCTCTGATAATATTGCATATAACTAGTCCTCACATTTAATGAAGGAAGAATGCATCCTCCTTGCTTCCATAAATGGAAACAACAATAATTCAAGAGAATAGAGCAATTCCTCACATTTGGAGAATAGTAGCATTCTTAGAAACTGGCAATGTAGAACAAGAGTTTTTTTTTTAGTTTTGTATATTGAAATATGGTCAAACTTCATTAAAAAATGGAATTATAATTGCAACAAATTTTATGGAAAATATATATGATAATGGAATTAAATGATATAAATGTTGATTATATCATGACTTTTTTCTAGTTCACTATGAATCTGTACACCAATAGACATCACCCATCTATGTTGAACATACATAATCAATGCCTTAGAAGTTTATTGATATTCAGAGATGATCTGCTCAACTTGACTATTTCCCAAAATTTCTTTGATATTTCTAAGAATCATAAGTCCTCCATCCTGTTAGGAATCCCTCATTCTCATCTAGTTGTCATTAGTTGTTTTCCAATAGTTCACATATGCTTCTTGACTGATCATATTTATCTTGCTAAGAACCACAAATACTAATCCCTCAATCACCCCCATTTGAATGTCGTTGTTGTATACTTCACTATTAATTCGTACACCAATAAATATCACTCATCCATGTTGAGTGATCACCAACATCATTGTCTGCCATTATAATTTTATTATTTGTTCTAACAAATCCTTGCTACCCACTCTCTACTCTCTTGGAGTTTAATTCCTATCCATCCATCGAATGCTCGTCATTATAAATAGTTAATATCAAGTCTCATCCCTTCTTTCCTACAATACTATGTTTTCCTATTGAGTCACTTGAACCAACTAGTAGCACAATATTTTTTACTCATTTCTATTGGTTTCTTCGTTGCGAGAAATTAACTTCATTGTTAAATCCCAGATTGGTGTCTATGCATATCTTTTATCTTAATAGCTCTAAGCAAGCTGCCAAAATTTTTAGAGGATGGGAGACAATGTTGAAAATACTAAAATAACCTTCTACAATGACTCGCTTGGTGGATTATTAACGAATTCAAACTTGTATAATCCTTTACCATAAAGTTGTTGAAGAGTGACAATATACTTTGGAAAAAAACTGAACATATATGATGCTATACTTCCATTATTTATCTCCCTTTCATCATATACATTATGTATCGCTTTCAACAATCATTCTAATTCATCTAACTTTATTGCACTTTCTGTTATGACTAGTGATCTTCCACGTTACACAATCGATCTTGCTGTGACTATTTTCTTGTGGGAGCTCACATGAAGTTGGTTCCAATTTTGAGTGCCACTTCATAAATCAGAAACGCACTTCCAAAGTGCAAATGGATAAATCATATGCGTTATTGATGGTAAGTTCGGGAAAACCTGAGCCCAAAGACGAGGCTAAGGTTAGTAAGGTAGTATCGCATATGTGATATATCGCATATGCGTTCTTTAAAATTTAAACATCACATATGCAATATATCACATGTGTGATATATATCGCATGTGCGATATAATGCACTTGTGATATATATCGCATATGCAATTTGGAAATCAAAACAAAAAACAAAAAACAGAGGCCACGGGCCACACTTTGTCATTTGCACATTGAGTGTTTTTGGAGAGCGGTAAACCGCATCAGCGATAAACTGCACCAGTGATTTGCGTTTGAGCATTTGGAGGTCGATTTGGAGGTGGATGTGGAGGTGACTTGGCTCTAATTGTAGGTAACTACTCATATCAATTACAAATTGTTTTCAAATTTTTATTTTTTTTGTTAATTTCATAGTTTTTATATTTGTTTAAAACAAATTTAATAAAAAAAACTGAATTAAATCAAAGAATGATAAATTAAAACAATTTGTATTTTGTTGTTTAAATCTTAACAGATAACAAAAATGAGCAAGATATTGTGGAAAATGAACCCACTAATAACCAAGAACCAAACCCAAACATGAACCCAAACCCAAACCCAGAGGGGGAAGAAGACTGAAACTCACAGATTCTGGCACATTTGGGTGCATTGAGGTAGCTTGTCCCATCTTTTAGAGGGGGGGGGGTCATTTGAGACAATCTTTAGTCGAGGAGTTGGACACCATAACAAACACACTTACCAATGCCCAAGGAGATTTGTACAACATTAAATCATACAGAGAATCTAGGAGGCAATACTATTCTGATGGTTTGAGTTATAAAGACATCAAAAACCTAAAGATTACAAAAGACCAATTGTTTTAATTATTTTGGGACCCTAGAACTCGATTGGTTCCACCCACTAGTCAAGCACACATTTCCATAGACTGGTGCGTGGAACAAAATATAAAGGCAAGTTGGATGGATCCCTGGTATATGGTCTTTGATGAAGACCCTCATGGGAATAAGGACATCCCAGTTTATTTCCTCAGGAAGTTGTATGAAGAATTCATCCTAGGGAAACATGTTAACTATTTCGATATTTTAGGCTTCCACGGTGTTGGTCATGGGATGACCCAAGATAGGGAAGGGGCCAAGACGGATCCTAATCGTACGCCACACCCTCCAAGCACACCAAAAACCCCTCGGGTATATCCTCCTGCGGTTCTTGTGATTGACGATACATAAGAGGCCTTATTTGACTTGGAAGATACATTGCTTCAGCATGGGACTAATGTCCAAGGCAATGTAGGCCAAGGGGTTGGCACTTCTAAGGTAGGCCCATCCCACACATGTTAATGTCTAAAGAGTGGGGAGAAAATTCCCACACATCCTTCTTGAAGTTTAGAGTCCAAAAGGAAACGCCTGAACAACCTTCTTAATAATCTTGGATCCTTCTTGGAGAATCATGAATGTTAAGAACTCTTAAAACATAGATATAGAACTTACTTCTCCACCCCAACATCATTTCATGGACCAAAAAGATGGCCGAACTATCCAAAAAAATGCATGCACGGTAAAACAAATTCCTACACATACCACAAAATTCCCGCATAGTCTAAACAAATGCATGCACCATCCAAAAGAAAACCTACACAATTGAAAAAATGTGCACACAGACCAAAACATGTCCACATACTCCACAAAAACGCCCCCACAACCTTCTTGGAGTCCAAAAACAATGGCCCCATAGTCATATTTCTTGGAATCCAACACAATCTTCACTCCTTCACAATCCACAAAAATTCCCGCACAGTGTTCACTCCATCACAGTCCAAAAAAAAATTCCCACACAGACTTCTTGGAGACCGGAGTCCAAAAGACAATGCCTGCACAACCTTCTTGGAGAATTTTGGGTGTCAAGAACTCTCAAAACATAGATCCAAAATGTACTTCTCCACCCCAACGTCATTTCATGGACAAAAAAAATGCGCGCATGGTGCAAAAAAATGCTTACACAGTCCAACAAAAATTCATGCACAGTCCAAAACAAAATGTACGTACAGACCAAATAATGCCTGCATAGTCCAAAAAAATCCCCATATAAACTTCTTGGAGTCCAAAACATTCCAACAAGTTTCTCATTAGATAAGTAATTTCTTTATTTTTTTAATTCTAGGGCCCCCACCATTATGAAGTCTTCATAGTAGCACATATTAACAGTATAAAAAATGCCCAAACATCCTTCTTGGAGTCCAAAAAATTCCACTTAGTTCAAAAAATGCTCGCAACTTCCTCATTTGGTAAGTAATTTCTTTATTTTTTTAATTTCAGGGCCCCTACCATTGTGAAATATTCATAGTGGCACGTATTAATAGTATCAAAAATATCTGGACAACCTTCTTGAAGTCCAAAAAATTCCTGCAACTTCCTCATAAGGTAAGTAATTTCTTTATATTTTTAATTCCAAGGCCCCTAACATTGTGAAGTCTTCGTAGTAACATAGATTAGTAGTATAAAAAAATTCCCGCACGACCTTCTTGGAGTCCAAAAAATAACCTCACACTATGCGCCAACTTCAATCATCTATTGTACCAAACCAAACTAATTCATATAGTTTAAACCCCCTCTAAGATGTGGAATTCCCTTATGTAAATAGGATGGAAGTGATTAAGATGACTCATCAAGGCTTAAGCCTTAAAAAACTAGAAACCTTCTATATGTCTTTATGATGGAATGAAATGTTGTGAATAGGAATGATGAAATGGGTTGCAATCTTGGACATGATGCTATAGGTCTATCATTTTTTCACAAATTATCATTGCTATTGTCTTTCATTACCATCTCTTCAAGATTTTGAAATAAGGCTTAAGCATTGGAAAAATGGGAAGATATGAATGCTAGTTATTTTTTTCATAAGAATCTCAGACCTTGTGGAGAGAATGCACTTCATCATGTCTGAAATGAGACCATAGATGAACAAACCTTAAAGAGTCCTCCAAATATAGGCTTGGAAAAAGAGGAATGCAAAGTTCTGACTACTACATGGCTAAATCCTAGTTATTTAATATTGTTGTATGATCAAAACATATTTGTAGGACTAAAACATAACAAATTCATTCTACTAAAAAAACTCAGGCCTTAAGAAGCTACTTCATCCTATTATTTAATTCTACATGAGAATTGTTTTGAGCCATAGATTCCGAGCATCCCTTCTACAATTTACGTAGTGAAAAGTAATCATCACAACCTGTAGGGCCTCTGTAGACATTCTTTAGCATCATCATTTCACTATTTCCAACCTCAATATGAATGAAACTAAGAAACAAGAGTACTAAGGATCTAGTCAAGATGAAGGTCATCTTGTTATAAGGAACAAAACATTCCCATAATTGGTTTTACACTTGATATCATGTTCAAAATACCATGGAAACAATAGTATTGTAGAATGGAATGAAAATACCCATGCAAATAGGGATTAACAGATAGGAAGTTGCTCTCTATGGTTAGAATGCATGAAAATAGCAATTGTTTGGCAGCAAGCTTAATGACATCTTTGAGTGAGGAATAGAAAAAGGCCTACCAAAAAAAATATAACAATGTTATATGTCTAAAGAGTGGAGAGACATGGGACCCTTTTGTGAAATTCACGGAGGTGTAATATGCCTTTTTTTGGTGAATGAACTTTGAAGAGATGTGTTGTTTTCTATATCATGTAGGACTGAAACATATCTCATAGAAGTGAGAAAATTGTTCATGTTTCCTCTTTCGATGCTAGGTTTAGGTGTTTAATTTCCTTCCATATTGTCTCCACGGCATGGATTTTGATTAGTACTTCTCATTGATAGACATTATATAATTTTTTAAATGTGATTATTGTTTACTATTTAACATACATTTGTGAAGAAAGATAGTTGAGAAAGTAGATATTCTTTATAATATGGAAACATATTTATCTCCTCTACTTATCTTTAAATAAATCTTACACATCTTAGATGAATCCTCTGATAATATTGCATCTAAATGGTCCTCATATTTAATCAAGGCAGAATGCATCCTCCTTACTTCCATAAATGAACATAGTAATGTTTCGAGAGAATAGAGCAATTCCAGAATATTAACATTCTTAGAAACTGGCAATGTAGAACAAGAGTTATTTGTTTTGAGTTTTTTATATTGAAATATGGTCAAACTTCATTAAAAAATGGAATTATGATTGCGACAAATTTTATGGAAAATATATATGATAATGGCATTGAATAATATAAATGTGGATTCTATCATGACTTTTGTCTACTTCACTATGAATACATACACCAATAGATACCACCCATCTATGTTGATCATACATAATCAATGCCTCAGAATTTTCTTGATCTTCAGAGATGCTTTGTTCATCTTGACTATTTCCTAGAATTTATTTGATTTTTCCAAGAATCATAACTCCTCCATCTTGTTAGGAATTCCTCACTCTCATCTAGTTGTCATTAGTTTTTTCCAATAGTTCACATATTCTTATTGATCGATCATATTTATCGTTCTAAGAACCACAAACACTAATCTTAAAATCACGCTCATTTGAATGTCAATGTTGTTTACTTCACTATGAATCTATACACCAATAGATATCACTCATCCATGTTGAGTGATCACCAACATCACTGCCTGCTATTATAAGTTCATTATTTGTTGTAACAAATCCTTTCTACCCAGGTTCCACTCTCCCAGAGTTTAATTCCTATCTATCCATCGACTTCTCATCATTCTAAATAGCTAACATCAAGTCTCGTCACTTCTTTCCTGCAATACTATGTTGTTCTATTGATTACTTGAACCAACCAGTTGCGCAATATTTTTTACTCGTTTCTATTGGGTTCTTCGCAGTGAGAAATTAAATTCATTGTTAAATCCCATATTGGTGTCTATTCCTATATTTTTTTTAATAGCTCAAAGCAAGTTGCAAACATTTTTCGAGGATGGAAGATCATTTTGAAAAGACTGAAATAACCTTCTACAATGACTCTCTTGGTGGATTATTAACGACTTCCAATTTGTATAATCCCTTACCATCAAGTTGTTGAAGAGTGATAATATAATTTGCAAAACAATTGAACATATATGTTGCTATACTTTTATTATGTATCTCCCTTTCAACATATACATTATGTATCTCTTTCAACAATCATTCTACTTCATCTAAAATTATCGCAGTTTCTGTATGACAAGTGATCTTCCACGTTACACAATCAGTCTTGCAATCAATATTTTCTTGTTGCATTAATACATTTTGTGCTTTTTTCTCATGGACATGTATTTTTATCCTATAAAACAGTTGTAATTTTATTATGAAAACAAAATTACACTTTATATATGATTTTCATTATTCATTGAACTTTATCTAACTTTATTACATTTTATGTTAAGTCTAAATTGATCTTCCATATTACACAAACAGTACTACTATCTCGATGAGCCCTATCCATAAAATCCTATCAACTTTGGGAACTATTGTTTATGGATAATTGCCTTTCATGTGCCTTAGAAATATGGTTTGGTGTCAGAGAGAATGGATTGATGCTTGATTTAAAATTTGAATCATTAATTTAGAGTCTTTGGGAAGGAACGATATCCTTGGATGTTAGGGATTTGACTCCTGAGGAAAATGATATTATGTGATTCAAATAAGCACTACCACAAGCTTGGATCTAGGGAATCATAATTTTAAAATAAAAATCTCACTTTAATAGGATTTTCTCTTAACCCCCGCTGATCTTTGACAACCAACTTTTGTTAAATAACTAATAAACACTGGAAAAACCATCTAGTATGTCATGGAGAAAGGTTCTTTTGATAACATACTGATGGTACTCAATACACTTAATTTTTTTTCAAAATCATATTATCAAAGATGTGAAACTAGAACATGAGATTAAGAAAGTCATTTGTTTTTACAGTTTTCTTTATGAAATTGGTGATCAATTTGATTCATATTTCTTTTTCATAGTGGAACAATTTTATTAATGAAATGGCACTCAATATTATTTATGCTTTTGATTTTCCAACTGGATGGTTTGCATGTGGTTTTATCTGATTTAGGAACATGGATGCCTATAATAACTTATAAGCATCTTGAGCTCATTCTAAAATCTATTCATACATCCATCTAATTCTCCCAGCAATAAAGAGATCCTTCAATGTAGATTCTTCTATTTGAGTCTTGGAGATTAATGAAATATTCTGTTTTTACATTGAATTGTTTTTTTTTTTCTTTTAGCGAAATGTCCATGCGTTTCTATATCTTATGTTAGTGAAATATCCATCCCTTAATGTAAGAGAATGATCTACTTTGTTGAAAGTAATAATCTGTAAACTTTTAAAGGCTTAAAATTACTATTATAAGTCTGCAAAACAACCTATGGGGAAGTTGAAACCATGATATTGTTAGTATCTCTCTACCTAGAAATTATTGAAGAATTTTTTATAGTCTTCCATTGATTGGAAATGTCATAAGATGAGGTAATATAGTTTTTTTAATGGACAACAAATGATCAAAAAATGTCAGTATGACTTCAAAATGAATACCATGATACCAATCTGTATGCGAAGATGTAAAAATAGAACCATAATTTTTTAAACATTCATGTAACAATACCTTCAGGGTTCCAGTAATAAGGTTATGAAGGCATTTTTTGGCTGCCCAACAGTTCAAAACTTTGAATTAATAAAGCCTCATCTTTAAGAGTAGTCTCTCCTCATCTAATTTCAAAAATAATGTGCATATATTTGATGTTTATTTAGGCCTCTGGTATGTGGGAACCTCTATCATTTCTATTCCAACAAACTAACAACTCATATTTTTTTAAATAAATTGTGAGTACGTAGTTGACATTTTCTTTGACTGGAATTATATTCTCTAAATTCTTAGATTGTGAACCTTGTAAACTAAAACAAGATTCTTTTTGGGACTGAGTTACATAAGTCTATTTTCCTTGAATTACCACTTGTTGACATAGTTAATGGGCATAATGGTGATGCATACATTAAGATGCAAAGAAGGGCTTATCTTGTAACTACCACCATGTTTTTATTATTAGATTTTGATGTAAGAATATATATAAATATATGATATGGAAGAGATTGCATCGCAAGAAATTCATGGTAAAAAAAAAAATTTGAAATGTTGTTGGGATAATATTGATACAAGATACATCAACCCTAAGAAACCATTAACTGCAGTGATGTTGGTATTTACAATATTCTATGGTAATGCTATTCTGAAATAACCTTCTACAGCGACACTCTTGGTGGATTATTTCTTTCTGTAATATTCGATTTGATTTCAGAAAATATTTCTTCGGGGGAACTGATGTAATACGACCAAAGGGCAGTACAATAACTTTACTTATTCACCTAGGACTCCAGGAAAAAGAGAGGGTCTCCCTGCGTAATTCTACAAGAAGGAGGAAGGACAGGGACCAATGTTCACCAGCACTAAGAGTGAGTCCAAAGATACCATATTCCAAACCCAGTAAATATGTTCATGACAGAACCCGAAGGCAGGGAGCATATGAACAATGAAATCCCAGTTTAGTCTGTAAAAAGTCTTAGATATGTCCAACTTGATTAAAATTTCAACCTTCTGAAACTGATGTAACAACTTTGCTTACTATTAAAATTACAGATAAAAAATTGAACTCCGCTTTGTTTTGCAGCTAAGAAAATGGTCCAACAATTGTCCCTACCATGAACATGGTACATTCAAATTTAAGAATGCTCAAAATTGAACTCTTCTTTAGAATATTTTTCTCGATAAAAATCTCCACCGCAGGTAAAATTGATAGCATTAACAATAATAAAATTATGCATTTCTTCATCAAAACTAATTCAAGAATTTTTCTAAATAGTAGCTTCCCAGACTCAAGACGATACTAGACAAAAATTGAATCTTTCCTTTCTATTTTGTTGACTGACATTTTATCTGTTTCTTTGCTGTAACCCTTCTTCTTCATTTTATTTCGCTCATCTCCAAGCCTTGTTTTTTTCGCTCTACTAGAATGAATATCCTTCTCAAGCTCTTGTACCTGCACTATATCAGACCGGAGCTCCTTCTCAAACTCTTGTACTCATTCTCGCAAGTGATTTTCCTCCATGCTGACATAAACTTTCAGCTTTCCCATTTGTCCACATATTCCAATTGTAGTATGGTGACACTGAAATGATATAAATAAACCAAATTTTAATAGCTCAGGTATGATAAATTAAAATATTTCTATAACAAATTAAATTAAACGAAAAAATATTTTTAAAGTAAATAAATACATTTTGAAAATTTTGAAAAATCATAAAATATATAAAAAAGAAATTGAAATTCATGCATTTATATTAAGTAATAGATTCTTTTAGGCATATATTAAGTCTTACAACTAACTTATGTACAAACGATGATAGTGTATCCTTATTTTTATTCTCAATGTAAATACAAATATAATATTTTACGACATAATCAAAATGATAACAACATAAACAAATATAATAACTCGTTAAGTGATACTTAATCTACACCCTTAAATATACAATCATTATTGCACATCAAATTCACATAATTCACAACTTAATAACACATTTATCATAGGGTTTCCATATCGTACTCGAACAATAACAATTATAAAAGTTGATGAATGAAAGATGAGAAAAATCATGACGGTGGATAGATGCTCGGTTGGGTGAGACGGAATCCATAGGGTTTTAGCTGTGCAGGCGATCTGCGCGCCCCTCCCTGCGAGGCCTTTGGCCGTGGAAGAAGCTCGCTTCCTTGAGTGGCTAGCCCTCAAGAGAATCGGGCAGATGGAGGCAGGCTCCTCCGGGCCGGGAAGGCCAGAGGGAGCGGCTACATGAGGAAAGGTCCAACCGGCGCACCGGCCAGAAGGTTGCCGGTAGGGGCTGGGTGGCTGTCTGCCAAAAGCCCCCCTCATCCCCTCAGTGCAGATTAGCTCTGAGAAGGTCCGAGGCACGATCAAGCTATGGAAGGAGAAAGCCCTGATAGGCAAATTTGTGGGGGTATGGCCCAAGGAGAAGGATCTGATTAAGTGGATCAGCAGCGTGTGGAACCCCAAGGGTCACTATGATCTGCAACTGGGCTCCAAGGGCTTCTTCACGATTATTTTTTTCAACCAGGAGGATAGGGACCGAATTCTGGAGGGAGGGCCCTATTTCTTCTTCTCAGCTGGTCTGTATCTCCGCCCATGGAAGGAACGTTTTAACCCCGAGACAGAAGACCTGACGGTGGCCCCAGTCTGGATCCGGCTTTTCTCTCTGCCTGGGGAATACTGGGACCTGGGCATTCTGAGAGACATCGGGAATGCCCTAGGGGAATTCATCAAAGTGTCAGAACAGACGAAGGCCCAACGATATACATCCTTCGCCCAGATCTACGTCTATCTGGATCTTTCTAAGGATCTGCCAGAAGCCATAAATCTAAGTTGCGACGATGAAGATTGGCTCCAACCTATCGACTATGAGCAGATCCCTTTTAGGTGTCGTCACTGTCATGTGTATGGCCATCTAGGGAGGAATTGCCCGCAAATGGAACCCAGGACAGCTGCCACAGACCCTAAATCGGTTAAATCAGGAACGACGCAGGAGGGTTTTACCCAGGTTAAGAGCCGCAAGAGGAACAGGGCTCATGGGCAGGTAAATCCTAGGAAAGACGTTCCCCAAAAGGAGATACGGTCCAAGAATGCTTTCGAGACCCTTGAAGGCATGGAGGAGGAGGGCATGCCCCATGAGAAAGAAAGGGTTGAAAGACCCACCGAAACCCCCTTGGTTAGGGAGGAGGCTGAAGCCCAGCAAATGGAGATAGTAGAAGACGACGTAGATGAAGAAATGGAATTAGGGGAATTAGATCTCGATGCCATTGAAGAAGAATGTGGAAAGAAAGGAAAGGGCTATGTGTCCAGAAGGCAAATTGAACTCCTGCAGGCGGCTATCATCAAGGCGAGGGCTCATCCAAAACTTGGAATTGACCCGGATCCCCAAACTGGGCATAAGCGAAAACCCCTGGAGGAGGAACAACGCAGAGGAAGGAAATCAAACAAACAGCGCATCGCGGAGGTGGGAATAAAACTAATTGAATCAGGCCAGTATCCGACGATCAGGGCGGCCTTCTCTGAAGTCTCCAAAGCTGCCCAATGAAAGTCATCTCTTGGAATATAAGGGGTTGTGGCAACCCTAGGAAGTGGAAATCCCTAGATAGGAAAATCAAGCAGGAAAATCCCGACATCCTTTTCCCGCAGGAAACGAAATGCAGCTCTGAAAGCATGGACAAGATTAGCAATAAAATATGGAAAGGAAGCAGGGTGATGGCCATAGATGCAGCGGGGCAATCGGGGGGCATCGCAATCCTATGGAACCCTCAGATAATCGATCTCTCCAACTGGAGGGCCAACAAGTTCTCCCTTACTGCAGACTTCCAGCACCTTATCACAGGAGCGATGGGTACCCTGGTGAACACCTATGGCCCGAGCAACTTTGCTGAGAAGCAGGCATTCCTTGACTTTTTGGAATGGACCAATAGCCAAGGAGGTTGGGGGCACTGGATAATTGGAGGGGATTTTAATCTCATTTCTAACCTAGGGGAAAAAAAGGGGGGCCGACGAGCCTTGGATAAATTTCAGGAGGCCTTTGGGGCCTTCCAGGCAGGCAGCTCGTTTGTGGACATGGAAACTAGCACCGGCTGGTTTACATGGAACAACAAGAGGGGGGGGGCTCATATGGTAGCCTCTCGTCTGGATAGGTTTTTGGTCTCTGAATCCCTTCTCCGAGAAACGGGGGAAATCTTGGCCGAGGTACTCCCAGCGGCTGGTTCGGACCACTGGCCCATATGCCTTTGGTGGGATTGGACTAGCTCTGCTCTGGGGAAACCTTTCAGGTTTGAACAATTTTGGATGGAGCACAAGGACTTCAAAAATCTGGTGCAGCAATGGTGGCAGGAGCTGGTCCCCCCGGTAGGAACAGCTATGTACCGATTCCAACATAAGCTTAAAGCTCTAAAATCTAAAATCCATACCTGGAATAAGGAGGAGTTTGGCAACATTTTTGAGGACAAGAAGAGACTGATTGCTGACTTGGAGCAACACAACCAGAAAGGAATGAATGACGGATGGGATGCGGACATGCAGAAAGAAGAAAAGGAGTTATGGGGACAGCTCGAGGTTAGCGAAAAACAAGAGGGCATATACTGGAGACAGAAATCCAAAGTGAAATCGCTGCAGGAGGGAGAGAGAAACACCAAATTCTTCCACAACTCAGTCATTCAGGATCGATACTCCTCAAGGATTGTGAAGCTTAAGACGATGGAGGGAGGTCGAATTGAAACGCGCCAAGAGATAGGGGAGGAACTCAATCACTACTTTGCTAAGATCCTGAACGAGGATCACCATGATAGGAATCGTGAAATTGACCAGGTAACGAGGCTTATTCCTACCGCGGTTACCCGCGACGACAATGAGATGTTGGTCTCACTAGTGTCAATGCAGGAAGTCGAAGAGGCAGTCAATCAAATGGCCCTGGGAAAAGTGCCAAGGCCGGACGGTTTCACCTCCAACTTCTTTCACTACTTCTGGGATATGGTTAAGGACGAGGTGGTTGAAATTGTGGAAGAATCTAGGACCAAGAAGGGAGTGCTGCAAGCCTTCAATGCCACCTTCCTTTCGCTCATCCCCAAAGAGGAAGGGGCAAACCGTCCAGATAAATTCCGACCGATAGCATTATGCAATGTAATCTACAAAATAATCTCAAAAGTCATTGCAAACCGTCTGAAGCCGCTCCTTCCCTCCCTAATCAGTCCAGTGCAGTCGGGCTTTGTTGAGGGTCGCCAAATCCTGGACGGGGTCATCTTAGTGCAGGAAGTCCTGCACTCCCTGAAGAACTCGAGAATTCCTGGTATGTTGATAAAACTGGACATCTCAAAAGCCTATGACAAACTCAATTGGGGTTTCATCCGCAGCATGTTGGAAGCTCATGGGTTTTTCCAGGAGTGGGCTGATTGGGTTATGGGACTTGTCACTACCCCTTTCTTTAGCATTCTCCTGAATGGCTCCCCGACCGGCACTTTTCAATTGTCTAGAGGAATCAGGCAGGGGGACCCCCTATCCCCCTTTCTCTTTATTCTCATGGTAGAAGGTCTGAGCCGCCTTCTCCAGTCCAGGGTTGAGGGTGGCGAGCTTCGAGGCATTCACTTGACGGAGTCGCTGGAGGCTCAAACCCACCACCAATTCGTGGATGACACTATGCTCATGGGGCACCCTTCAGTCCAAGAAGCACGAAGCTTCAAAGCATGCCTAAACCTATTTTCCAAAGCCTCAGGCCTTGCTATCAACCAGACGAAGTCCCAGGTCTTTTTTCTCAACACTGCTCCCCCCACTCAGAGGAACATTCTCCGTATTCTGGGTTTTTCGAAGGGATATTTCCCTTCCAAATACCTAGGGGTACCTTTGAGTCCTAGCAAATTGAAGCGGACATCCTGGCTGGAGCTCCTGGACAGAATGAAACAAAAACTTTCCCATTGGACACTAAGGCCCTTGAACCTGCCCAGCAGGTTGATCCTGCTTAAGGCGGTCCTTCAAGCTATGCCTACCTACCTATTCTCAATCTTGTCAGCGCCGAAATCAATCCTGCGCGAGATTAGACGCCTCCAACGTATCTTCCTGTGGGGAGGTCGAGAGGAAAAAGCCAAATTTGCGCTGGTCAGCTGGGACAACGTCTGTAAGCCGAAAATGGCAGGAGGCCTAGGCTTGCGGGATCCGGAAATCATGGCAGAAGTCTAGGGGGCGAAAATTTGGTGGCGTTGGGTCTCTCATGCAGCTGAGCCTTGGTCTCGGCTGTGGACATCTAAATATGGTCAAGATAGGCCCCAACCTCAATTGATCCGCTTCAATGAAGAGCAGCAGGGATCTCCTATTTGGAATAAAGCGAGGGCTGGAAGACAAATAATTCAAAGACATAGCTTTTGGGAGATCAGGGATGGCAAGAGTGCTCGTTTCTGGGAGGACGCCTGGAACCAGCTCCCGCGGCTATCTGACAACCCTCGCTGGGTCCCCATTCAGGATTGGTTGCGGTTGGAGGGTCGCTCCCTGGTTCATCATTTCTGGCAGGACCAATGCCCTAGGGAGCGAAGGCGTTGGGCCTTCACGAGAAAACCGGAGCGAGTTGATGAGGAGGATTGGCAGGCCTTCCAAGAGGAGGTGCGCAGGAGGAGCATCAGACCCATGGAAGGGAATGATGTGCTGAGATGGGGATATATGGAAAAAGGGACTTTTAATATAAGGGAAGCTTATAACCTCCGCATTGGCCATGACGACGAGGAAAAGGACTTATGGGAAAAGATATGGACGCTCAACTTATGGCCTAAGGTCGCCACTTTCGCCTGGCTTACTGTTAAAGGCCGCATCCTCACAGGAGAGAATCTGAGGAAAAGGGGAATTCATGGCCCATCCCGTTGCTATCTTTGTTCGCAGGCGGAGGAAACCACTAATCACCTCCTGGATAGCTGCCCGTTCGCTGCAGCCATATGGGACAAGGGAGCTGAAGGTTTTAGAAGAAGTGATAGGAGACGTGCCCAGCCGGCTAGAACGCTAGCCGAGTGGAACCCAAAAATGTTCAAAAACAGAATTATCAGGACCATCTGGAATGCCTTACCTGGAATGATCATGTGGTGCATTTGGAAAGAGAGGAATAGTCGAATTTTCCGAGGAAAAAGCTCCAGTCCAGACATGGTGTGGCAAATAGTGCGGGCGAACCTTCTGGCCTCTGTTAAAAGTATGCAATGGCATGACGAGGACAAATTAATTCCATCAGACGAAAGCCAAGTTGGAGAATTTTGGAGCCTGAATAAACTTCAATTGGATGAACTCCGTTTGCGCCCAAAGCCTCTCCAGCTAGACAGCCCGAAATCCTGGTCTCCTCCGTCTCCCATGGTCTTCAAGCTAAATTTTTACGGGGCGTCAAGGGGAAACCCGGGACCAGCTGGTTTTGGTGGCCTGTGTAGAGACGCGGGTGGCAAGATCCTCTTTGTCTTTCTGGGGGCGATCAGTCATGACTCCAATAACTCGGCAGAGCTCGAGGGGTTGCTCCAAGGCATGCACTGCTTGGTGCGTAGCAACAGTTTCCCGGCGATCATCGAAGGTGACTCCCGGATCTTGATCCAGAAGGCCCGTTGGCTAGCCTATGGTCAAGTCAGCAGACAGGTGGCGACCAGCTGGAGGCTGGCTAGCCGTCTGGCAGAACTTTGGAGCCTGATCCACAGCCACCCCGCGGTTTCCTTTTCTCACGTCCGACGGGATGCCAACAGGGTGGCAGACCAGCTAGAGAATGCAGGGGTCGAAGGGGAGATGGGCACCCAATGGGGCCCTCTGGAGACTTTTGAAGGTGCAGAATGGATACATAACTGTCGACAGTTGGTGGCGCGGGATCAACAGGGCGGTACTCAACTCACACGCCCCTGCGACGTGGAAGGCACGGATGTCAGTCGGCGCGAGCACGCCATGACGCGCAATCACCACGATGAAGGCCAGCATTAATAAGGATAGCTATCGAGGACAAAGGTGGCTGTCCTGGATCATTTATTCTAACCTCCAAATCGTTAGCGGGGAAATGAGTACGGAGAGGAGGGACGGGAGTTTTGACAGGGCAATCCTCTCATCCAGATTGCCCCCTATGATGAAAGGTACGAAGGTACATTTTTTCATCAGGCTAATGACGATGAGCGGGTTCAAGCCAGATGAGTCCATAATGCCTCCGCCCCCTTTTTATTACCCGCTTGGCTGGCCATCCCTCCATCGGCCCCCTGCAGTGTTCTCCTCCTTTATTTTCTCCTGGTTCCCCAAGAGGGTCTTTGTTCAGACCCAGAAAGGGATCACGATTCGTGACTGTCGGGGTGCTCTCAAGTTTTTCATTCTCCAGCTGAAAATGGCTCAGCGAGGGCAACTGGTGAAGGGCAAATCCCGTGCAGACCCAGAGCTAGCGACAAGTGCTGTGAATCATCCTCGTAGGAAGACTCGAGCCCAGCTTCAGGCCCAAGAGGAAGCAAAAATATTTAAGGACAACATCCCCCTGAAAATTCGCCGTGAGGTGGAAGATATTGCAGAGGATCTCTGGACCTCGGTGCGAAGTATGCCCAAAGACGAGCTTCGACGCGAAGTGGCGGATTGGGTCCTAGACCCTGGCTCCACTGCGGGTCGGCCAGCGGCCTATGATTGTTTGTTAATGCAATACTGGGTGAACATGAAGCTTGTGGGGCACTCTTTTATGGAATGGGAAGCGAAGTCCGCCGGGGATGAGGAACCAGTTCGGGCATGGAAGCTTCATAATGGGGAGTGCCACCTTATTCATCAGAAGGTCGACATTCTGGCCTCTCGCCTGGGCGTTTCCTTCTATGCTGTAGGCAAGGCTCCTGAGGAGAGGGCTCGCCCTAGAGAGTGCTGCGATCAATGTGGCAAAAAGAAAAGACGGGTCTCTTCTCCTGCAGAAGGGCCTACCCCTTCGGGTGCGCCCCTAGTTCCTGTCCAGGCTTTGAGATCCGGCCTACCTTCGGCATTCTAGAAATTCGACTAAGGGTGGTGCTAGGAAGGCCGCCTATGCAGCTGTTTCAACGTTTTCCTGGTACGGGTATGAATTGGTCCACTTTTGTGGCAGTCCTGGTCTTTCGGCTCATATAGCTTTTTGTTTTGTGTATTGCTCGTTGGGAAGGTCGGGCCTGCGTGCCCTCTTGGTCAAGAAATCTTAGGTGGTCATAGGGGTTTTTGTTTTTAAATGAACAGTGCATAGCAAGTCCTGCAGGATTTTTTGAGTCTGAAAATGTAGTAGGATGTAATCTGTATATGATCGGCACTAGTGCTGGAGGCACGACCAGCCCTGCAGGGTCTGTCTTGGAGCCCGGGGCTGTTAACTCTGTGTATGGCCGCCCTGTAATCCTTCTGTCTCTATAATATGATGTTTTTATTTACAAAAAAAAAAAAACAATTATAAAAGTTGACGAATAATAATATCATAACTTATGTAAAATACTTATCTTGTTAAGTAGACCTTTGCGACTAAAGGTGTGGCTACAAATTTCTCCCAACCATGGGCTCTCTATCTGTTGTATAGTATTTCAACCGAGAGGCCACCCCCGAGATGGGAAATGAATCCACTAGGGTAGAGGTTGTGATTTACCCAAACCGGGATTCTAGAAAAATAACTCAAAAAACTTTGATATACTGTTGATATACTGTTGCTACAACTCTAATAAATCCGCAACAAGTTTATTGTCGTGTTTTCACATCCATAGTTGTTGGGGCTACCATGATTGCAGACCATTTTTGAGAAAATTCTTGAGCCAATCCTTTACTATGATATACATGATATCAATAGTTGATGAGAATTTTATTTATTGTCACTCCTACTTTCAATGGACCAAGAGCATATACATTTTTAGTTTCATGCCATGGTTGAGCCTCATGACCCCATGTTGGTGACTAAGTTGACCATTCTTTAATCTTCAAAGAATATTTGATGACAGTTCCCATGGTGTATAGCAACAATGTTCCATTTCCATTTAGGTGTTACAGGATGCAAATATATGACCCAGTATATATATGGTTTGTGCACTTGGATCTATGATGTGCTACTTTACTTATCTTAGTAGCTAGACTTGTATATGGTGTCCATGCACTTGAAATATTCTATTATGTTCTTATTGTTGGTTTAGAGTAGGAGTGATTTAGTAAGTGTAATTGGGAGCTTCTTGTGTATATTCATTGATTATACCCTTTTATAGTATGGACTTGGTCATTTCCCCATAGGGACTTTGCTTGCTAGTCATGCAATCACCTTATCACTTTCTTCATCCACCTTCTATATTCGATCTTTGATTTTGAACTTGACTTACATCTTGATTAGTGGCATCAATAATTTCCAATGCCTATACCTATGTGTTGGATAGACTCCATGTTTACCTTGTATCTTGGTGCTAGTTTTTTGTGATTCTTATCACAAGCATTCTGGTCCTTTACTCCTCGAAACCAAGTAGTCCTACCAAAAGTGTCCTTATACATTAAAGAATAAAAACTTAAATGTTATATTGATTTTTATTTGTCATTTTATTTAGTTTTCTATAATCTATACATAATCGTAAAGTGTCGTATTTTTCTTTACAAACAAAACCGATGCTCCCCAAGGGGAAACAATAGGTCGAATATATTTTTTATCAATTAATTCTTGTATTTGTTATTTTAATTCAGTAAGTTCTATTATATTCATCTGATAGGGATCCTTTGAAAGCGGTATTGCGCTTGGTACCAACTCAATTGTAAAATATATATCTCTTTTTGTACGTAGTCCATGAATCTCTTCAGGAAATATATCTTTAAAGTCTTTTAAAATTGGTATGTCTTTTACGTTAAGTTTATTATTTTTCTCTTTATTATCCATTACGTAAACTAAATTTTTTTTGCAACCTTTACGGAGATACCTTTTCATTTGTAATGCTGAAATTTCTCTTATGCTGACTTTCTTGGGAATCTCTTTTACAACAATAGTATTACCTTTATCATCCAAACATGAGAATTTTTTATCATAACAGTTTAAAATAACTCTACATTTATCTAACCAATCCATTCCTTTTAGTGTTTCATAAGATCCCACGGGTAGAATATTTAAATGAGCATGTGTTTTAAAACCATTCATAATAAAATCATGATTTTTCATGAAGCTAGTTACTTTTCGGTTTGTGTCTATAGCAAGTTGAAATAAATAAGACTTTTCAAATTTATCTTGATGTAACCTGTATAGATAAAAAATTATTGGAGATACATAACTTAGACTTGCCCCTAGGTCAATCAATATAGAAATTAGTTTATCTTTTAGTATCCTTGGATTTCGACATTGATGTTTGATGATCTACTTGCCTATTCTTTAATGGTGCACTTATTCTAATCATGCTCCATGTTATATCTTCCACTGTAGTAACTTCTTCAATTGTATGCACATTATTAATATGTTTCCTTCTTATAGGACAATATTTAAATTAATGTGGTTCACCACATTCCCAATGTTTTAATGGTTCCCTTTGTGCAATATTTTTATTAAAAGTAGGGTATTTCCTTTTCTTTTATTGGTACGGGATTATGCTATTTATAATTTTTAAAATTATTCTAGGCTTGATTATTTCCAGAATTCTAATAAAACTTAGTACCTTTTTTTTTCTGTTAAACTTTTTTACATCTTTTGTTTCTCCAATTATGTATGTTCTCTCATTTGTTTTTTTTTTGTCATAGCAGATATTTTTTTTCCCATGGCCTCTTCCATAGTTTTCGGATGATCATATTTGATTCTTTCTTTAAACATAAGAAGTAAATAACTAAGGAAACGTTGATTTTTTTTAATTTTCATCAATGATCTAAGGTACATAACATAATAAACTTACAGATTTGTTGCAAAGTTCCATCATAGTCATTGCACCTAATCGTAATTCATGGAATTCTTTAGCTTTTTCCTCATAATATTGTTCCAATAAATATTTTCTTTTAAAATATTTATTAAAAGTTTTCCAAGTTACATAATGTTCTTTAGTGATTTTCACTTTTTTTATATCTTGCCACCATATATCATCATTTCCTATCAGATTATAAATTTCCATTTTCTCCTTTAGTTCATCAGAATAATTATAGATATGGAATTACTTTTTCATCCTAGATATGCAAGCTTCTGCTTCTTCTACTTTTTTTATGTCTCCATTGAACATAGAAGATTTGATATTTTTAAACTCATTGGTAATCTCTTCATATGGTTTGTATTTATTTTTCTGTTGATTACTATTGCTACTTTCACTAGAATAATTATATTTTCCCTTAATATGTTTAACTGATTCTTGGCTTGAATATTTATTCTCATGATCAGAAAATCTAGTTTTCTTACCTTGTGGTTATAAGGTGCAATTCTTTCAATATTTAATTTGAGTGATTTATTATTTTCTTCTTCATTATTATGTAGATTAGTTAGAAGAACATTATTTAGTTCTTCCTTTATTTTAAAATGTGTCCATTATCTTCCTTAACTCATTTCAATTCTTCCTTTAAATAATTTATTGTTTGTAGGAGTTCAGATAAGATATCATTCCTACTTTCATTCATATTCACCCAAATTTCACCGTCTCTAATATTACCTTATTCATTATTTTTTGGATCTTTAGGATGTGATTATACTTAAGCATACATTCCCACATATACCATGATTGGACTGTAAAATCAAGGTTATTCTTCTCTTCATTGTTTGCAAAGGGATTCAAACCATAACAATAGAATTAGTTTTCTAGTTTATATCAGTTTGAGTGTTGGGATTTTCATGCCAAGTGTTGTAACTCTTCTCTGATACCATTCTATGAAGTACCCATAAATTACACCATAACAAAATTTATATATATATATATAATTTATATACTTAAATGTATCTAGGTGTTTTTATTAGTCGTAATATTAGTTTTACTTGTCTGCATGGATAGTTTTAAATGGGATTCTTACTTGAAAGATGATGGGGCTTGTCGTTCGTCCAACATTAACTTTGACTACATCAAAATAGAAACATAGCTCTCGACAACGTGATGTATTAAATTTTTAATGAAATGAAATTTTTGGTTTTATTTACGTAGGATTAAATCCTATGGTTTGGAACTTAGTATTATTCCATATGTTTCTAGACATATGCATTGGTTTGCTGTTTTATATTAATGATGTCCCTACCTATATAAAGTGAAGGGTTGGCATAATGGGGGTAACATCACGAGACTTACATGCGATGTGCTAAACAATATATTAGACATATCTTATGCTTTAAAACCCATCCCAAAGTTTAGCATGTGGTGAATGGGGAGTTACAAGGTGGATTACAACTTGCAAGGGAGAAGGGATTTTAATGAAGGTTTAAATTTGTCATACTTTGGCTTGCGAGTTGACAACACAACAAGGCATATTTAATGAGGTTGGAATCCTCACATCATTTTTGTGGAAGAAAAATGATCATGTCTTTCCATATGTACTTTTCCCTATCCTTGTCATTGGAAATATCTTTAGGGTTTTGCTGTTGCATTTTCTTGATCATGAGGCTTTTTTGATCTTGTTTACTTTGGTGGTTGCTGGTGGTTTCGGTTTGAACCCTTCTTTCTACATGATGGTGCTTTGGTGCATCCGTACTTGCTTTTGACTTATGCTTGGTTTAAGGAGTATTTTTTATGATATGTTTAAATGTTATTTATTGGCCAACTTGGCCTCTATTTTTGTTTCCATAGTCTCAATAATTTTCATTTATGGTGTGGTAAGGTGGAAAACTCGATGTGCTTTCCTTCGATTACTAGTAGAGGATCTTGCCATGACAACAAGGGTTTAACAGGTAAGAAGTTAATGTTTCTAGTTTTAACTCTTTATTTCATTAGAGATTTTTGTAGGATAAAATAGAGATAAACTCGATTTTTTTATTTGTGAACGGAAAAGGAAGGAATGGAGAGCTAGGACAAGCAAACCCTAGAACCTTTGACCGTTTGATGAAAGTATGACTCTCTGCCTACATCTATGCTTATTGAGATATCCTTTAAAGGTGGATGAAGGGTGGGATAAGGGCCAACATGAACGGAGACAGGTTTGCTTCCTCTCAAGAGAACCATTAATTTTTCATGAGGTGATAAACATTATCCCTATACCCTTTTTATAAAATAATTCATGTTTTATTTTTACTACGAGTATACTAACTGTAGAAGGACTATGTGCATATATAACATTGACCTGGCTCCTTCAACTACATACTGGATCGATGATTAAGATCAAGGTTTCCGTCAATTTTTAAAGCATGCCAATAGGAAGAGCTCTTGGGTTACTCTTCTCGGAGTGTTGGAAAAAAAAAAGGGCTTTACAACCTCCATCGATTTTTAAGATAAGTTTATTATTAAATTGTTGGGTCTGGTATTGTGATTTGAAAAATCCATTGGGATTTGGGAAGAACATCCAGTAGGGTAATTTAGAATATTGGCACACAACCATTGTCGATTTTATTATACAATTTTTATTTTAATATGTTAGTTTGATTTGGATATGGATCCGATTAGCTGGTAGTCGCTTCCTAGATCTATAGATCTAATGATATTGAATAGAGTGTTGATTTGTTGTGATTGTTTTACTATGATCTATTTGTTTTTTTGTTTGGATGTGCTTGGATTTTAGTTAATATTTTTTTGGAGGTGTTATTTCTCTATAAACTGGTAAAATCATGTATATTTCTGCTTATTTGAAACATATAAGTAGTCTATGTAAGAATCCCCTCGGCTATAAGGTTGATACGTTCTATGATTGTAATATTTTATAATTACTATATTAAAGTATGTGAAGAGAAACCTCTCGGCTCTCCTTATCGTATCTGCAATTTGCTTGAAGAATTAACAAATTTGATTGATAGCTATTTAACTTAATATTGGAATATTATGTATAGGATATTTGTATAGTTTGTAAAATGGATTTTTATTTTCTTTATAGAAAAGTAAGTGTTATTTCACCGTTTCTGTGCATAAGAAAAAATTACTAGTAACTCAGGATAAATCAAGAATAATAATAAATAGGTTTAAAGAAAACTAATTAACACATTGGATAATTTCAATTTATAAAAAAAACACTCAAAATTATAATCTACTTTTAGAATTTAATTATCAAAACTAAAGCATTAGAATAATTCAGTAAGGAACCTACCACCACTGATGGAAAAAAAAACTGAAGATGTTGTTCCTCCCAACCAACTCCTAGAGTAGCGAAACTTACTTGCTCCAGAACCCCCGAGCCAATTTGTTGAACCATAAGGGAAAATTATGATCAATGTGCCATCTCTTTGCATGAATATATTATATCTCCTTCCATCGCCAACCTCCTAGTTATTCGATGGACATACTACTTTATAGTATTTTTCTCAGGACTTTTTCATTTATGAGCCACCTTCTCTTTAATGCTCCACAAGGAACCTTGACCTGATTTTAGGGAAGATACCTCTTGCATCACTTGAGTTATTAATCAACAACTTTCACTATTTGTCATTTCCCCTTGTGGATCAGCAAAAATTCTTATAACAACTACTTCAGTTCTGATTCCTCTTAGTTATTTAATTAATAAATAATAATAATTCCATTACATTTATTTTGACTTTATTTGTCAAAATATATAAAAAATTATTCAAAGTAATTAACAATTTAACAATTGTTTGGTGTATTACAGTTAATGAATTCATAGAATCATGGTTTTCTCTTAACAAATCAAATTTCCTCATGCCACAATTTATCTTAAAACTTAAAAGAAATAATATTTTTGACATTAGTAATGTTCTGCAAAATTTCATTTTCATCAATTCCCTGATGGTTTAACCAAGCCATGGGATCTTTACACCAATAGTGCTTGAGGCATAGTTGGTTTTGACTTGAGTTTAAATCAATTTTAGGAAGACTCTCGTCTCCCATGTTATTTATCTTATGCTTGCACATCATATACCTATTCATAACCATGCTATAGATGGGGTAAGACCCACTTCTATGAGGAGAATAGGATAAGTCATATTGATTTTAATTTTGAAGTTATAAGTTATACACTCCTTTTAGATTTTCTCAATATTCCTACAAGATTCTCTAGAAGTGTTGCACCCCCATACTTCACAACCATAAAAGATAACAGGGATGACAAGAGTTTTAAAGAGGAGCTTCTTTCTATCCCACATGATGATGTAGGTCAGAATCAACCTAAACCAATCTGATATGATACCGTAGGATTTATCGGGCTCCAAAGTTAGTAGAACTTCCAAGCTTAGTAAACCCAGCTAAGTCTTTCTCTAAATAGTTGTTGGAAGGCAGAATTCAATCCAGAGGTGAATTGGATTTCCATAACCATTTCTGCATTGAATATTCCTCGTTATGCTCCATGAAACTCAATCAGCAAAACGCATCTCGATCATTAGATCTCAACTCACCCAAGTCGATGGTGAATATGAACCTTTATAAGTAGGTTTGGAAAGGGGTTTTGGTTCCATTCTAGGCATTAACATTGCAACCACTTCTTCATGGAGAAACATTGTATCAACCGCTGATCTCTTCTACTCGCGATCTCGATCGTCCACACTTCATCTATTAGTCATTCTTCTACGATCCTAGGACCTACATTATTTAATATTTATCACCATCGATCCTTATTATGATTGATGGTCGATCAATAACCCAATCATCTTCAACGATAATGATACTTCTCTGATTATATCAATTGGCATCTAATTGATCGAAGAATCCATCAATCCAATTGACCTCCACTGTACTTTCCCCTTCATTGGATTTGTCTATAAATTCTATAGTTTCATTCTTCACATAACTCTGCAACATTCAATTCCTACATTTAAGATTTGATCAATGCATGACTAATTCAAGACGAGGCGTATTCTTCCATCAAAAGTTTGAACACATTATCAATGAAGTATCTGGGTCTCTATATGATCAAATGATCACACTATAATATTTCTCAAGACCTTGCACAAACCATCTCACCCCCGTAGAGGAATTCAACGTCTCCAAGGTTTAATCAACGTTATTATTGTATAGAGATGGAAAATTCTTATAGCACATTTCAGTTTGGATGGAAATATATTTCCTTTCCCTAGGGATCGATTTCCCTTTCCTCTATGATTCCCTTCATTTTGGGTGTAATTACAATCTAGTTGATACTCGGGAAAAAACTACCATTCAACAATGCAATTAAGTTTTCTTTGATGTTGTCTCTAAATCCCCAACAAGTCTTCGATCACCAAGTCTCATAGATCTCGAACTATTCTAATTACTTAATTCCATAATTCACACAGATACTAGAATTCTTTCATTCATTCAAACATAAACAATTTCAACATGATGGTCACACAAATTCTAATTTAATTAATCAAACTCTTTACATAAAATATCTACTCAGAAGTTTGTCTATACTCATGCAACTTCATGGTCATATTTCGTCTATTTGGACCAACTCTCACCATATTTACATTGTTTGGCTACACCCCATGGCTACCCATGGCTACCCTATTCCTTGTAGTCTTACATACATATATACAATAGGATTCATGAACCAATTTTGGTTCATATCCTCAATATACTCAACACACTCTTAATTCATAGTAACTGAAACCTAATTTTAACGACATAATCAACCCTATCTTACTAACTTGCTCATGATATCCTTGATCCTTATTGAAAGCTACCATTTGAAATGGTATTTGTTGCAAGACTCACTTAATGACTCACCTGCATGATTCATCACTCACCTAGTGACATACTTAAAACACAACATTATTTACAATATTTCATTGAAGAACTCTAATTCAGAAAAAACGAATACCCCTAATGTCTTGATCAAACATTGGAATTGGGTGGAGAGAAAGATTCTCTTGCATCACATGACTAGATTGGATGTTTTATAGTTATTTTCAAGACCAAAATAACCTTGCCACCCTCCATTAATAATATTTCTCAAACCTATACTTCCAGTTGAGGCTTTGATGAATATCAATTTCGAGACACTTCCAAGAAATCACTTCCTCTAGATTTCTATTATCATGAATAAAATTTTCATAGGTGTCCTTCTTATCATTATTTTTAATTTCTTATCGAGATCAGAATGATGCCTTTCCATAAGAACAATATCACCAGCATAAAGTAGGAGGATGATAACTATCACAACTAAGATTGTATCAACGCAACCTACTTCTTCTAAACACCTTTCTAGATTATCAATGTAAATGTCAAAAAGGGTAGGGGAGAGGGGGAAACCTTTTTTAACTCCAATATTACAATTTATATTTGGTTTCCACCCGTCATAATTCTTAAACATGGAAACGAATTTTTTGTATAACCTTATCACAACATCTCTCAACCCAAAAGGAACCTTAAGTTCTTCTATTCTATTCCATAAGTTATTTCCAGGAATTGTATCAAAGGATTTTCTAAAATCCATAAAGAAAAAAAATAGCTCAAAGTGATTATTACGACATTCCTATGCAATGATCCTAAGCGTAATGAAGTGGTATGTGGTTGAATGGTCCCTCCTAAAACTTGCTTGTACTTTATCCCGTTTACCTTCCATTTCTAGCCATTCATTGATCTTCTTTTGTAAGATAATACCATATAATTTAGATAAGAGATGGCTAATCATAATAATCCAATAATTAGATGGGTAATTTTTATCACCACTTTTGAAAATAGGAAAAATGAGGCTTTGAGTCCAAGGTGTAGAAAACCCTTGCTTAAAGGCTAGATTAAAAAGTTTGTGGATGTGCAGGATGAGGATAGGCCCTCCAATTTCTAAGATTTCCTCTTTGTAGCCTTCAATGTCCTTGGCCTTTCCATTTGCTAAGCGCTTAACCCAAATTCTATGTCTTCTAACGATAAACCTTCTTTTGTTGTAAGAAGGGTTTGAATGTTATCTTTGAATTCCAATCTTTTCTAATACTTTTTTTGTCTTTTTTTTAATTATAATTTATGATAATTCAAATTTACTTTATAAATATATATCATTTTATTTTCGTTTGATTGAAAAAATGAAAACATTATTTTCTTGACTACAAAAAGGTAGAAAAAAATAATAATAAATTGAAAAATATCATTATGAAATTCTCCTTCCCTTTTATTTCATTGAAAAAATTAAAACATTTCTATCTTTATTATAATAAAAATTAAAAATGATCAGTATTTCCCTACCTTTCACATTCTAAATTTCATATTTGATAAAATAATTTTTAATTTCATTTTTATTTGTATAAAATCCAAAAGGCTCCCTTTTCATTCCTTCATGGAAACCCTTCTCTTGCTTAGGGCGCCTCGCAGTCATTGCAGACTCGTGCCATCGGAGTGGATGCAGCAGGAAGGCGCGTGGCGAAAAACAAGGGAACCGTTGAAGATAATAGAAAATATCAAATGATCGTGGGGACGGTTAAATCCCAATTGCTGACCTCTGCTGTTAAAAGGTTATCCATCTATTTAAGAAGTCAAAATTTATCCTTCAACCTCCACATCTCCTTCAAATTCAAAATTGAGAGAATTTCGTTGAGGTATGTACACTGCTTATCTTTCATAATTTTTATTTGCTCAGATGCCTGAAAATTGTTTGTCATTTATGTGTTTGATCGTATTCCTCGTAGACTCGGCAAAGTCATGTAGAAACAACCTGTTTCCTGACAGTATTCGAAGCTTTCCAGTTGAGTCGTTACACACGATAAGAGCTCTTCAAACTTTCTATATTAGGAATTTTATCCATGCCATGATGTTTCCTCTTAGAAGGTCACGGGTTCAAATCCAGAGGGGGTAGTGTATGTACACCTCTGTAGACTTTAGCAGTTAAATCGCTGCTCAGAGGGGGGTCCCTTGTCCCACAAACAAGGGGGTCTCATACACCAATTTGGTGTCTCGCTTGGTGGTGACCTTAAAAATAGATTATTATTATTATTATTATTATGTCAGTGAAGTCATTTTGGAAGTTCTATCACCAAGCTCCTTCCCTAGCAAGCATTGGTGTCTTGAACATAAGTATCGATGCATTCTTAGAGAGCTTTATCTGCTAATTTATGTATTTGGCACTGGAGACCAATGTAACATCCCCTTTGCTACTCCAACTCTTCAATAATGAAAAGTACAAGGTAATTGTTAATGTGTAACTTTTTTACAAGAAGTTGATGGTCGGTAAAAGCAAGAAAGAATAACTATATCATATAAGATAATAATGAACATTTATAAGCTACTTAGTAACATAAATCTAAGTATTATTAGATAATTATTAGTGATTCTAAATGGAGTTCCTAGATATTATAAATATCTTGGTTCCAGTGACACTGCCGGGAAGATATCTTTAATATTCCTAAACTAAAAGAAGTTAAGTTTAATATTATCTTCTCATTTAAATTTCTATTAAATTTTATATGTATATAATTTTATTGTAATATATAACATTATTATAGTCAATGGTATGCACAACGCATACCTTTCCATCAACCGCCACACGTTATGACAAATCCCATAGGTGGAACACGACTTAGATGTGACAAGAAAATCTTGTTCTCAAAACAGATGGAGCGAAAAACATTTTCAGTTATTAAAAAAAAACGGTTATGGAAGTTGGGGCGGTATGGTTTTAGAAGGGTATAATATCGTCAGCTACTTGGGGGCGAGTTCATCATCTTATTAACACGAAGTGAAAAGGAGGGAACAAAAATAAAATTAGAGCAGGAGCATGAGTGGATAAAGGGTAGGAAAACGGTCTCGGAATATGTTCTACCTCTCTTTCATCTCAGGATTTAATATTTAATATTTTTCTATTCCTATAGAAGAGAAGGATAATGACCTTTGTTAGATGATCGAACTTATATTACGTTGAATTTTAAACCAGCGTAGATCCAGCTTTACCCGGCTCTATCATGCGCCGAGAGGGATCAAATATTTCGAGGTGCAAACCCTGCTTCAACAATTGCACTCCAAAAAAGGGTTTGCAGCTCGAAATATTTGATCCCTCTCGGCGCATGATAGAGCCGGGTAAAACTGGATCTAAGCTAGTTTTAACTGATATACCGTCTCTAATGTTAGTAAAATGTGAGGTGTCCCCTTAGAATAATGTTTCCATACTTCACATCTCTTCAAATTCCTAGCACCTCCTTCGAACAACCTTCAATGGTCAATACCCTGACAGGATAACGTTTAAAGTTGGCACTGACTTAGGTTTTAGCAGACGCTGTAACCACTCTCTTGCTATGGTGAAGGTGGACGATCATGGGCTCTGCCATTGCCATTCTTGATTTCCTTTATATCATTTCAAACAACGCCAAACCCAATATTATTTACATGAGCATCTTCTATTCAAAATTGCATGAGGTTTCGCCATTGTCATTTTGTGTTCACTGTCTATGTGTGCGTTTGTGTAGAGCACTATTTTTTTCAAGTCATTTAGCCTTTGAGCCTTTTGAAAATACGCCAGCGAGAAATCGTACCTTGCCTACCCTTAAATTTTTTTAACATATTTAA